>OZ026612.1:28478342-28702850 GCA_964020975.1 Hermodice carunculata
ATAAAAGCTTGGCTCAGGAAACATGCTACTTCATGCAAGAAATACACAGCATGTAGTAAATGGGGAAGTAACAAGTTAGTGATAAGTAACGGCCTAGGCATGCGGCACTCCTCATGAGCCATCATTACACATCTTTATATAACGTATGTGCCAACGCTTTGTTATTTGACTGAATTAATCTTGATCCCGAGACTAGGTGGTCTGACACACGACGAGTGATAAATTTGTTTTCCTTACTATTCCTACAGATCGTTTTCATAGGAGGCAATGACATTTTGCTTGCTCCATGCTTGTGAATGGTGTATCGCAGGATGCAGAAGGTCGCTTTGTTGACATACAGTGGAGTAATTGTTTCGATATGTTTTACGCTTAAACGTTTATTGGCCATAAAAACGATGTGGAAAACACAGCAAGCTCATATCAAAACCCTCCTTTGCGAGGATCGGGAAAGCGGAAAACCGCAAATTCATTTTTCTTAAAGTATTTTTACCATTATTTCGGTCTTTTCATTTATCATCCACAAGTTCAACTATCTGTAGTATCTTCGAGTACCTGTGAAGGCACATGGCCTCTCAACATATTTATTAAACCAGTTACTGTGCCCAGCAAGATTTCAGCATTGGACAAGACATTTGATTTCCTATCTCTGAGTTGTCTCCCTGCCTTCGTTTGGTGCTTAGAGAGAAAAAAGTTCTGCTGCCAAAAAATAACAAAATAAATAAATTAAATAAAAATGAATAAATTAGATTAAATTGACGGAAATGAAACGAAATGTGTGTTTTTATGACTTTAAAATCCTGAATCATGTGAAGATAACGGAAATGAAACGAAATGTGTGTTTTTATGACTTTAAAATCCTGAATCATGTGAAGATAACATATATTTTCAACGATCAGACACCATCAAAAGTTCCGAAATGTATGCTGTAAAATTTTGCTATGACAAATATACTATCTTATTCTATTTCACATATTGTAAGAGTATCAGAAACCAAGGAATCAGTCCCGAATATGTCACTCACCTTGGCAGTGATAATACAAAATGAATAAACGAACTGTAAAACTTCATTTGGTCCGAAGAGATCGAAAGCATATCGATATAGGTGCCTTGGAAGCATTTACCATGGATGACCATTGTTGCTGTAAATTCACTTAATTTCGCAGCATTTATATTTGATTAATTTAAACATATTTTTATTTAACAAGAAACCGGGACTGGAAAATAAGTTTTGCAACCTACATGAATGTTTCTCCTTTTTTTAAACATGTCAAGTTTCCCAATTACATAACCGAACAAAGACATAAATTTGTCAAAGAGATATGATGAAATAATTGCTTTTTAATCAATGAAGTAGCGGTCATTAAACTTTAAAATGGCATATTATATTTAAATTTATCTAGAAGGTCTTAGTTGAACGTTTTGAAACTAAGATAAATTTTTGGACACTTTTGCATTGTTGTGAGGATCTCCACAGAGCAGAATTTTTACGCTGAAAGTAGTTTGAAAATTAACAATTCTTGTCTTATTGATTGATATTTAGAACAGTCTAACAAATAATGATGGATAGTTTCGCTTGGGGCGTCACAAGCACATGATGGCGATGGAATGTACCCCCAGAAATAAAAAAAAAACATCGTGAGTACAACAATGCATTCGCATTCTAGCATGGTGGAAATGGGCAAATCTAGATTGTCCAGAAACATAGACTGGTATACGTTCAACATTGCAATTGAGTTTCCTTTTAAATTCCGCTAAAGTTACACTTTCTTTCAAATTTTGGCCTAAATTGTTCTAATTGTTCATAGTATTTAGGCCTACATGTTTGCTTCTTTTTCCCATGGCACAAATCCATGAAAATCACAATGAAATAGGTTTTTAACATAATTATGTTCAACTGTGTCCAAAATAGTAAAATTAAAACTTCAAGTTAAAAAGCCTGAAATGCAGAAACCGTGAAAATTTATACACACTAAATCGCGTACATTTACAGCAGTTGTAACATCCAGGTCATCTGTCATCAAAGCTTCTTAGAAATTACACATACAAATATAAGCTACACAACAAGCATCAATCGGCATAAAACTCCAAGGAAGGACATTCTATCATAACAGGAACATAGCCAGAAAATACTTAAATAAGAAACTTAAGAAGCTTACCCACTGTGAGTATTCTTTTGCCGTGCTCATCAGGCTGGTGCCTGAGATATAAGATGTGACTCTTTTTCCCCTGAGAAAAAGAAATACTCCATATACTGAAATAGGTCACATGACGTGAACCAGTGGTCCATGACAAATACCGGAAATGGCTTGTTCACTCGGCATCATTTTAATCATACCAGGCATAACCTTGTATTCTTTTGAAATTAAATTTGAAAGCATATTTTTAAACTGCTTGTCATTACAGTAGGTGGGGCAGCGAGGTAAAAGGAAGAGACGCCGTGCACATTGACAAGCTACCCGAGCAGTCAATCAAGGTATTTTTCCCGTGAAAAATGCGAGTGAGCACTTACACGCAAGTGGATAAAGATCGTGCGCCTTTGTCATAAAGTGGTGGGTCCCCACCCCATTGCATGACTAAGAAAAAAGTACATGCATATACACAGAGGTGTAATTTGGTATTCAGTTCTGCAAGAATAACTTTATGTAATGTAGCAGTTTGTCAAAGAGAAATGGAGCATAATATTGTCAACGACGACATACATGTGGTATCTTCCTGTCATTCGCCCTGTTACCCTCTCATCGTATCGGCTACTTGGTGCAAGTTCATTAACCATAGAACTGTTTGTCGTGTGTTTTAATGTCTATTTGCGTGGGAGAAAAATATATACAAACGTATTAAAACAAGAAGGGAACTGATAATTAAATGCATGCTAAATCTGTGATTATTGTGTATTACACAATGTACAACACACACATATATATATGTGTATATATATATATATGTTTGTATATATATATATATGTATATATAAACATAAAATATGTTCATATATATGTTATATGAACGTGGATAGATATGTATGTATCAATGAAAGTTACAAAAGACTATTTGCATGGTTTACATTGTTTCAGCAGCAATCCTGCTCAGCTGGTTTTAAACGTAATCGGTTATGTGATAAATTTCACTGTCTGATTTTTGGAAGATGAAGAATTCGTGTCATGAAAAACAAAGTTTCTTGAGATGAAGCTATGTCAATATATTTTTCCCATAATTTTTCACATTGTTGACATACAGAGAGACGTTTCATGATCAACATTTTGTATTATTATATGATATTTGACGTTATTCGTTTCTTTACCATTGATTACCTTTGCCAGATGCACAAGGTTCGAGGTCAACAGCTATCTGCATATATATATATATATATATATATATATATATATATATATATATATATATATATATATATATATATATTCACCCGGAGACACGACAAATCAGGATCAGTGAACGAACACATTAAAAAATGTTCTTAACATATTCCACCAAATTTTGCTTGCCCATTATTTCAGTTACAAAAGGATTCGGATATAGAGCGGGAACAAAAAGAATGTTAATTTCAGCGAAAGTATAAACCAAAGTTGAACAGAAACACACATTCTTAATTCAACACGGATGATTTGTAAAATAGGCCCATCTTTATGAGGACGGGCCTAATTAATTATTAATATTATAGTGACGACATACAAATCATAAGGAATGCTGTATTAACGTCACCACTGATCATGTGTATTTCAACGAAATAGTGTAACGATACTAACGACGCCATAACATAGAGGGTGTAAGTAGGTCTATAACGTCATAATACACGGACTTACGTTGCACACTGGACACTACAGATTTCAATTATACGAAGTTGTCAATAGGTGTGAAACTTGAAATTGGATTAAAATTCTGAAACCAGCAGCGTGTTAAAAACAAAACAAAAAGAATAATTTAGGCATATATATATATATATATATATATATATATATATATATATATGTAATACATGTAAATTAATTCTGTAAAATACGATATTGATGTTAAAAACAAAAAGCAAGAAAAGGACCGTTTATGTATTACAGAATCACTGGGACTGGAAATCCTTGTGTATCGACATAGTTGCATGCATGTTTATCTAGAATTTTGGATACCTCCCTCGTTCGATTACATACATTACATATATTATCCTTTATCAGGAAAAAGCATTTCTACGTGACAATGCGAGGCACAAGTTAGATAACCATGGTTCACTTGTTGCCAATGTACAGATCAAACATAAATATCTAACATAGAGTTCCAAAATACAGATCAAAACATATTTAAATGTCCTCCACAGATTTTTTGGTTCTAATAGTAGATAATTTCCAAGGCAATTATTTCCTGTCATTGTAGGAATAGAAAATCGCATACCTTTATGGCAGTGATTAATGACCAGGTGCACATCACAGGACAGTTTAACCACCTAAGATCATGTAAACGTTGCCAGTCGCGTTATAAGATCATTTAACTGTTAGCTTGTTTCATGCGAGCTTTTCTTTCCGTCGATATCTTAGAACATTTCTAATGGAGAAAAAGGCCAAAATCTGTGTCAAAGTGCAAATAGGCTGCTGGAATATAATGTGCTAACGAACCTACAACAGGTCCGATTTTATCGATGAATAACAAGACCATAACAGGTGGTATTGTCTGACGTTTGTAGCTTTTGACATTTGAACAATAGAGAAAAAGACGTGGAGAAAACGCAGAAGTACTTTCTCTCTTTTTTTTTTTTTTTTTGGTTGTGTGTTTGTGTATCAGAGCTGAACAACGATGCCCTTTATGGAGCTGTAACGGGTCCTCCTGGCGGCATCCCTACAACAGAAGCCTACGTTTTCCTACCTTCTTTAACAGAAAATGTGGTCACTGGCTATGCGTCCCAAGTTAGCAGAAGATGCCCATCACATCGACTCTTGAAACTTAAAACTCTGGTTCCAGTGGACTCCTTTATGTCCTTATAAAAATTCCGTTGTCCAATTTCCATGCAGAGGATACACAATTTAAGGTTAAATATCGCAGCGGTGGTTCACATGTGAAATGGTGATAACATTTAAGTCTTTAAGGGTTGACGAATTCATTTTTTCTTGAATTTCCGGCATCTTCTACAGCCAGTATCCAGTTACTCCGGCCATAATGATCGGAGAGTTTACCTTTTGACCCGACGGTTACTTTGTGATTCCTAAAATATAGTCTATAATGCTTTTTCATACTCTTTATAGCAACCCCACTTTGTTCCCCGCCCCCCGGTTACGTTTCTGCCGACGCCTGTAATAAACTGGTTCGGAAACAACGCTGTTATTTTGACTTCATTAGTATATGCTGAGACTAAATAAAAACTCTGCAACTCTTAGCTAACAGTTTATAACAACAGCGTTTGCAAAGCTGCCTGAAGACTTGAAACCTCTTTCATGGAGGGTAGCATCTGACCTTGACCTGATCCCATTGTTGCATACATGTAACCCGAAGGGAGAAGTTTATGTTATAAGTCCTTGTGTCAATATTAGATTATTTCAAGAGTCTTGCAGCGTTTACGCATGGTTCACCTTCAGTCAAATACTAAACAATAAAAAGGGTTAACAGAGAGATATGATTATTTCCCCCCAGAGCGAAATAAATTTTCTTCAATAAGAGCCCCTGAACTGAACAAAAACAAAAACAGAAGAAAAAGAAGTATTTACATTCACGGAACAACTCGTTGTGTTATTCTTGAAGCTTATATTATCCTCTATGGTATGTTCTGCATGGAATATTTGGATGTACATTAATGCAAGTTAACCCCATTCAAATTTTGGAACTTTTTACGTCCTAGCTCAGGTATGTGTGCAGTCATGCAACTGAGGAAAGTACTTGTTGGTTGGTTCCAGTACCTTGATTAATATGTCAACACATGATCCGTATTTCAGGCTAAGAAGAGCATCTTAAACGAGTCTCTAAAATCACAAGAAAAGGGTTTTTAAGACCATATGCGAGTCGATGCAGTGAAATAATATAGGCTACATCGATATCTAAAAGGAATTCAAAAAATGTATATAGTTAGTTGAGCACGATGTTACAAATCAGGTCTTCACACAACACTTATTGCAGATTATGATAGTGACATTGACAATCATCATTATCATCATCATCATCATCATAAAATAATAATAAACTACATTGAAATCCATTCATTTGAAGGCAACAAAGTGAAACGTCATACTGATTTTGGACATAACACCAGTCTGAGCTTCCTGGAGGTGGGAAAGCAGTAAAAAAATCCGCAGAGTACTGACTCGTTTTCTGGTTCATGTGTTTATGTACTTTTAGTCTAATCCGTTTCCATCTTTAAAATACGTACAATATGGTGACCACTTCACGTAAATTGGCGAATTTGTTGTGTGATTGACTGATGACCGTATACTGCATACGTTGAGTGACCTCTCAGTCCTCGGGCACTCGCCTCTATGTCTGGATGGGAAAGGTCGTTCAAACCTGCACAACAGTGCTTTTTCATGACTGTATACACTCGGGCACTCGACACATACGGTTGGCCGTTAATGGTTTATTACTCCACTTTGGGGCATTTACCAATTGGATTTCCAAATACATTTGTTGTGCACCTTACTTCTTTGAGTGATCACCCCTCAGTTGAATAACACTTGGAAGTCAACTTATTTTAAAGCTAAAACATACCATCTTACCTCTAAGTTTCCCACTGTACAACCTGCATTTTTACCTTTTCTTGTCGAAATCCCTTTGATGCCCTCCTAACAAGTGCTTTTATCACAAACGTCAGGATGATTATGCAAAAAAATATTTATAATTGAAAAATACCGGGGCAAACAGTTAAATACTAATAAATTGTATTTAACTGCGCGCCTATCGCATTTAAACAACGGACACGCCACTTGGTTTAAACTTCTTTCATTTCTTGAAAAAAAATGGTGGGCAGGCAATGCCTATATGAACCCCTCTCGTAAAAAAATGGAACAAAATGGACGTTTTACAGAACAATGCATGAAAAAACAGACATGTAAAAGATTCACATCACATTTTACGACACAGATAGTAAAGTCACATTAGGGTTTCTTGGTTCCTTATCATGGAAAAATAAATATAAGACCTTCTATGGAAACCGTTTTGTTCCTTGTATGTAACTAACAACAGCATGATAAAGTTCGAGTTTAGTAGACATGTTGCAGTTTTCTGGGCCGTGTAACAAGGTTTTAACTGTGAAACAAGCACGAGGTATTACTGTGTTATGCAAAGAATTTTGCTATACTGTATACTGTGGACACTCCAAAAAATAGTGAAAATATCTTCGTTTCCTATGCCACAGTAGCCTTGTGGTGTTGAACAAATCAGCATTGAGGGAACTAGATCCCATGCGTAACTGAGCACTATACTTTTTCCAACATAATATAAATCATTTCCTTTTGGTCTGTTCTTATTCAGTTGGGATTTATATTCTTGTACAGACTCACTTCTTTTGACTTCAAACGGGAAATTGTCCCACAGCTTTATGGTTGACGGGAAAAAAGAGTTATTGTTCCACAGCTTTATGGTTGACGGAAAAAAAGAGTTACTAAACAGATCTGTACGGGTTCGAAATGAAGTGAATTTAGAATGCATGTGGACATTGTAACTTGTTCTAGTTTCTACTGTTTCCGCAAGCAAATTATACAGGTACATTGGAGTAATCTTATTGATAATCTTGTACATTAATACTAATTTCTATTTGTCCCTTAGAACAGCCAGTATTTCCCATCCTGTCCCCTTATAAAATTTGACTATGACTAGTAAAACGCCTTTTCCCTGTTACTGCACGGGCCGCTGCCAGTTGCACATTTTCCCGTTCGTTTTCATTGGTTCGAGCACATACATGTACTACGTTTCCGTACTCCAAGACTGGGTCTATGAGCGAAAAATACATACCTCAAGTGAACGTGTTCAGTTTATGCTGCAGACCACGTAAAATTCCAACCATTTGCATAGCTTTAGTACAAATAGAATTGATATGCGAAGACCAAGACAAGTTTGCTGGTAGTAATTAAGAGACCGAGATATTTATGTTCTTTGACATTTTCAATCGTTGTTCCCTCATATTTAAGAGCAGGATGGGTCACACTATGGCGTTTCCTGATTATTACCATTTCCTTAGTTTTGGACACGCCACTTCCTTGATTAGTCATTTAGTGGTCGAAATAAGACTTAGTTGACAGCTTTTCTCGGCTCGAGTTGGGCGCATTGCGTAGTGGAAAGCTTTCAACCTGATGGGCCTTTTTGACAATTCTAGTTCTCAGCTAAAACAATGTGCCCTAATACTATTTGATATAAAGAGAAACTCAACAACCCTAAATCAGTAAGCCCATGTACCGTTTGAACACTATTAAATCCGATATTCTAAGAGCAAAGTCCTATTCCTTACCAGTGACTGAAAAACTGCATAGTTTTTAATTATTGTAGCAAATTAATTTGTGAAAGAAACGAATCTTCTTTATAAAATTTGAAATTTAAAAGAAATTTTGATGCTTTATTATCCTTTAGAAGATCGGGTCATCAAAATATTTACGTGACAACAGCAAAGCAGACGACAATTTATACCCAGCTGATTTGAGCGGGAAAGGGCTGGTGGCTGCTTGTTTCAATGCCAGGATCATCCGTACGTGTCTGCTGAATGCTGGTTAACTCTTTCAGTGCTAAGAACCACAAAATTCGCTCTCATTTGAATGATACCAGACTACAGTTTCCTCGTAAAAGGACCTTCGTTTAAGTGTACGCGTGTCTGTACTTTCATGGTATAGATAAGAACAACCCAGATCAACAGCTTGCGATGACGCAATAAATATGCCCAAAGCGCATCGTGCAAAGCTGTTAACTCTGTTTCTTATTCAGCACGGAAATGGTTAGTAAATAAACTTTGGACAAATTTGAAGCACTGTGTGAAAAATGAAGCCAAAGTTTATTTCAGGTTTTCTCTGATATTAGTGACAGGTTAAACGTTGTTTCGCCTGTACTGTTTTGTAAGAAAACCATTCCTTTCCGAAGCACTTTTCATATAAAATGGTAAAGTGAGGCCTCAAAATTTTCAAACTGCAAAAAATTACACTTACCTTATTCACTAACTGCACGTTATATATTTCCCCTGTCTTGTTCAAAAAGCAATACGCTGATTGACAATACCACCATCAATGTGCATGAAAATACAAAGCCCATGAACTACATTTAAGTTCACAGTGAAGAGAGACTCTTTATATTAAATAAAGCGCAAAGAAAACAACGTATTTTAACAAGCCAAAACGAATAACAAGGCCTCAGAATAAAACTAAAAGGAAATGGAATGTTCTAGAATGAGATGGACCCATGCCAGTATGATGAAGAATACACCAGCAGGAAAAGCTTTTTGGCCCGCACAATAGGTATCAGCTTCATTCGTCTGTATAATACATCACATACCAAGATCCTGTCACCGTGCAGTTTGCGAAGTCCTGAGAGGCTTTCCGTCTTATGCAACACGCCAGTTTGCGCAGACTATACATCGGCCAAAAGTCGCCACCCCTCTTTCTTTGCATCTGCACTTCTGTCTCAGGGGGTCCAGCAAAACGTAAGGCCGGGCCTCAATTCTGGTTCACTATTCTTTGTGCGATCTCATTGTGGATTGGTGCCCATTAAGTATTTTGATGATGTGCTCCACAACAGATATCAAGTGCCTATGGTGCATTTTGCACATAGTTTTCTTTTTTTTTTTCCAAAGGAATTGAACCATGCAATGTCTTTTTCGTCAGTTTGTTTCATGCTCGTCCGTTGACGCAAATGCTTGCTAATATTCAACAAGTGTCAGAAATCGGCCAAAGATAACCATGTAGAGTCATTTAGTAGAGAATAATTTTGTCTGGTGTTTTGATATGAAAATGAGGTTGTCATGGTAACATGGAACCCAAAGCGTAATCTCGATTCCAAGATTCATGACTAAGTGTGTATTTACGCAATCTCACTGCAAACTCACTTCCTGACACTTTTTAAAATGCTTGCATTTAATTACCTTGTTGGCACTGAAAAGTGTGTTCACAAAAATGTGTCTTACGTAATGGCTATAATGGCGTCACCTAGTTTAAAGCCAATTATTTCCCGAGACTTTAAATAGCTTCAGCACCGAGAGATAAGATTCAACAGAACATGTAATATAGCCCTCGGTTTCTTTTTCATACTGACACTTGTTATCGAACGGGGAACGCCTCTTGCATTATATACGCTATGCCATTCGTTCGATTACTATGATCCGCAGTAATTAGTCATTAAGTTTTACTGTTATAATTTTTGTTCCCTATTACATTAAATGCGTGTTCTTACAAGTCTTACAAGAGTAGAAATGTTACGAGGTTCTGACCGTGGCAACGTACTGCCAACATCTCGTGTATCGAGTTCTGTATGGAGTCCTTATCGATGTGACATTGACAAATTCTGCCTCAAGTTAATGCAGTCAAATTAGCAATCGCTCATTTTGACGTCCTTGCTCGCGGGGTTACATTGATAAGGTTGTTCACGGGGTAACATTGGTGATCTCGTCAAGTAAGTTGTTTACCAGGTCTTGTAGGCAATATCTAGATCGTTTAGGTGAGTTTTAAACCTGTCTACGTTGGCAGCGTCTCTTTTGCAATAAGATGTTACAGTGCGAGTCAATCCAGGCTTTGTGCAACGAACGTGTGTTGACGTGTTACCAGGGTACGGGGGTTTTCTGTGCTTGTGTCCTGGGAATTTTTATTTACTGCACTGGCGTACTGCAAGCCCCCTTTTTACGCACTTGGTGCCAGCCATTATTTTTTAAATGTTCCTTTTTCCAGTACCTTGTACAAGAGCAAAATCGTTACCTGTACTAGCATGCCAGGACCCCCTCCCTTTACCCACGGAGGTATTAATGCCCCCATGGTTTACCCCACCCCCACCTCCAACAGCGCCCTGCAGTCACTATCTTTGAATAAGAATGGCTAGAACGTGTGTCACCATTCCAGTACTGCTGCTCTGGGAACAATACATGGTGAATAATTTGAATAATTATAGCTACATGTACTCACCAAGTGACGAGGTCGCCGTATTTCCTAAAACGTGAGCCAAATCTACGACTTTTTGGCAGTGTTAAGATGCTGTGATAAGGGTATCCATTATCCAGGTGGTGCACACATCGAGCCCGGCAATAACGTATGACTTTACAGACGGTAGCTGGTCACCCATACCTGGCAGCAGCAAAGTACCAGAGGTGAATGCATGTCTTGATCGGCTGACATCCGTAGCCCCAATTGTTATGATGGCCAAGATGCGGCGATGTCCATCAAAATAGACCGGAACAGACAAAGGCTTCCATCCATTCGTCCAACTCTTTACAACATCCTATTACCTGTATTCATCCATCTCTGCTGAAGCGTGTACCCCGTGGTGTGGGGCAATAAAAAGGGGCTCCTAACTGTTGGAACTGGGACAGGAAACACAAAAGTTTCTACTCGGCAGGAGGGTGTGGTTTTCTTTGAAGCAACTGAAGTAAAGGGAACCATGGGAGAGTTAGATCATCGCAAACTTTCTTTGCACTCAGAATATTAGCAAAATGGACTCAATACCTTAAATGAAACTTGCCAATAAAGATTTGTGTGGTATTTGTATGTCAGGCATGAAATATGTCGTGTTTGGGATATGTATATTTAAGTGACATGCAATAGCGCTCTGGGCAACCCACGTCGACAAACTAGCAAATGGGTCCGTGACATATGGATCCCCACAGCGCACAGTATGATATCAAAAGTTGTCATGTCCATGATGCTACGAAGTTTAAATTCACTTCTTTCTGTTACGGGACTAGACCTACGCAATTTGGGCTCGATTAAATTAGGATAAAGAAAGCTGTAATGGTGTAATATCTACATATTTAGCAATTTCAACAATCGAGTAAATTTTGTGGTAGATGATTGAGACGTCTCATGGTATTTAATTATGACAATACGACATTCGATAGCCATCTGTTTTTAAGCTTTGCCTGGTTCATGGAAATGGCACTCTTGTTATGGTCGAACGATATTTATGATAACATTTTAGAAATGTCACATAGTTTGAATAGTAAAGTGAAAACAGCCATCACCATCTCAGGTTCTCACTCTGGTTCACTGACTATTCAGTCAACGTACTCCATGAGAACTTAAAAAACGCTAAGTCTGGACCAAAATATTCGGAATACCGGCTGTTTGATGTACAGAGAGGAGACATGATGAAGAGAGATGTGGAAAATGTTGCTTTGATTATTGTGCAGTCAAAGCAAACTTTCATCTAACCGTCACCAAAACAAGCGTTTCATTCCAAGTCAAATTCAAATTATTTGTCAATACTCTGTCGGTTAGTTGGTTGCTTGTATCGTGCAAGCAAGTAAAAAAACTATAAAAAAAAAAATATGTGTACTTTCATAAATATGTCCAGATACAACTGTCCTCTGTCGGAAGATAATGTATTCGCAACAGCTCATAAGGTAAACACAGAGTGAACTAGGAAAGACGATTTGCTGCATAGCAAATCAGTGTGTGTGTCTTCATATTGGTATGGCAATGTACAACTATTCCATAACACAGAAGTAGAAGTTGGAATGGCATCTATATCTATTATAGCTTTGAAGTTATTCAAGATTTTAAAATTTCTAATTGTGCTATTTAGCATAATTTAAAGTGCTACTTTTATTTTTAATTCATTAGGTGTGCAATGGTCAATGACTCCTAGTAAAAGTTGAAATGACATCTCTATCTATAATAGTTTTGAAGATATTCAAGTTTTAAAATTTCACATGCTGCTAATTAGCATAATTTAAATGGCTACAACTTTTGCTTTAGATCCATTACATGCGCAATGGTCAATAACCCCCTTGTAAAAGTTGGAATGGCATCTCTATCTATTATACTTTTGAAGATATTCAAGATTTAAAATTTCAAATGCCCCTAATTTGCATGATTTTAAACATCTTCATTCCTCTGTATAAAACGGTCAAACTCCTTGTATGGAGGTACAATCATGCCAAGTTTGGAGTTTCCATGTATAATAGTGTCCGAGAAAAGTGTCGGACAAATTCGCAGGTAAAGAAGGAAAGAAAGAAAGAAAGAAAGAAAGAAAGAAAGAAAGAAAGAAAGAAAGAAAGAAAGAAAGAAAGAAAGAAAGAAAGAAAGAAAGAAAGAAAGAACTCGAGGAAAAACAGCAAAGTGTGTGCTGACACACACACTTTAAAAAGACAATTAAGAGCATACTGCCCAGCCATGCTGGCATAGTTCCAAGCTATTCAGAAGTGACCATTTCTGTGACACGTTTACGCAGGGAAAGATGCACTTGTTCAAATTGGTTAATACTTGTACATGGTAGCATAATTGTCCTTTAATTCTCCTTTATTGGTTTAAATTCAGCTATCGTTTAAGTAAATTATTCCCTTAAATGCGGTCAAGATTGACGTCGTGAAATTAAGCACATATATGGTATTTTTTGAACAAAGAATAGACAAGTAGCATGTGAAAGAAAGGGTCAAGAGGAGGGGTTGTGTACAGAGGCCCGCTTACTGAATTACAGGCACTGACTGACGGGCGCACTTTTGCACATACATGGCTTCTGTCACCTTGAAAATGAAGTCAAAGTCACCGAACTGTAATCAAGTGAAGAACCGGTGTCCAGCCACAAATGAGCTAAACTTGAGTAACAACAGGTGGCTGGTAAATTTGGAGATGTCTTTTTGACAAATGGCGGATGGACGGACGGGGAACCTACAAATGTAAAGAGGAATCCCCTTCGGTACACACACACACACACACACACACACACACACACACATATATATATATATATACATACATATATATATATATATATATATATATATATATATATATATATAGATAGATAGATAGATAGATAGATAGATAGATAGATAGATAGATAGATAGATAGATAGATATATGCCATCGATCACAAACTACAAGGCTGTCATTATAGTATCTTTATTTGTTCCACAAGCATTTTGAGGGGCGGGTGAACACCACCAGCGATACGAATGCTAACAGAGGAAGGACGCAAAAACATTGAAAATGGTTTGACTTGTAAACGATTCGCATCTGATCGCCTGTGTAAATTACTGTTTACCAGTTTAAACAAGGAGGGTAGAGGCTACCCCCCTTGGTTTTTACACTTGAACATACGTTGATGAATCCAATTAAGAACTTTACACCTAAACATACGTTGACGAATCCAATGTGACTAACTTGTTGCTATGATGAGGGAGCAAGTGGGTGCGTATAAATTCGAAACCACACTCTTGTGCATTCACCGTAACCACAAGTAAATTTATAAGGCAGTCAGCTGCTAGATTTTTCCGATTGACTTTTCCAGACAGGTGCTTGGGAGTTGCTTTATGTGCTACTAGATGAGTCATTTACATTCCTATAACCCGAGTTAATGATCAGAAGTTGACATGGACTCTCACTCGTCAAGTCAGACATCGCCTAAAGCAAATTTGTTATTTTGGTGACGCTGCTGATGTAAACCATACTCTTTGCTCGTTCAAATTAAATTGTGAGATGTGGTGGGTGGAAATTGATGCCAATGTTTTTTAGAGCTGCAGGAATATTTGATTCAGTATTGAAACCAAAGTGCAAGATGTTACTCTCTTATGCATATCCTGGGCTTATTTTTTGTACTGGGGTTCACGGGTAGCGTTTATTTAATGTATGCCGTAGCATTATCGTTACGTTTTATCATCATCGCTTCTCTATCAGACCTGGTCCCCGTCTGTGTATTTGTTGCCGTCGTAGTGTGCTATTGGTGTATAACAGTGACTCTACTTTCAATTTGATTACATATAATTTTTGTTGATCAAACACACACACACACACACACACACACACACACACACGTGCGCCTTGTTTGGTCCTGTGCATTGTGTCTTTTTCTTCTAAGAGGGATTTACATGGGGAATGACCCTTTTTCCCAATTGTAAATTATCCCTTTTTGAATGTTCAAAGTTCGCAAATCTGAAAAAAAAATAAACAAGCGTACACCATTGATTATCGTTAAATGATGCTCTGTGCTTTAACTTGAATGAAAGAGCAAGGAGCCTATTTCCCACTGAAATCCCAAGCATGCTACGCACTGTAACTTGACTGCAAGAAGCACAGGTCCTTCATTTCATTTTATAAGTACCGTGTGCGCTGCAACCTGAATATAAAAGTCGTCATTCTTTTCTACCTACCCTGGGCACGATATCGTATGTAAAGTCAGGGGGGAGCTTCAACACCGCCTTGGTTGGATACAGGATTAAGCCATTAGCTTGACAAGCTCAATGGTCTTCCTGTACAGGCGCTTCCTTTCTAGATTATATAAACGTCTTGTAAACCTTGCTTTCCGATTATTGCTTTCATGTTGCCGAGTATAGGTAACGATCTTTGTTTTCACCGTCTGCTGACCTCGGGGGGAAGACGTGTTTTTTATTGACAAATAAAGTTACCATGATGGTTAATATAACGCAAACATCGTTTATAACGTCCTATATATGGTGTTCTTCTGCGCCTACTGTCCAGCTTTCCCGATGCGTGACTCAACACTAACCAGTAGTACTTTCATTCTATCTCAAGCTCTTTATACGGACCGATTTGTAATGAAGGCAATTTTGCCACCGCGACATACAAGATAATAGGGTCATTTGAAAACCCGATAGATTGAGCAAAAAGGGAGAAATCAATGGATGGGATGAGTGTTCGTCGACCAGCTGATTACAGAGATTGAGTGATTGTCCTCATAATAGTAGGAATTGCAAGTCTGACCAGTTCCATTGATGTGTAGATCTTGCGTAATGTATGTCAGTTTGCTGCTTTTGCTGGTGGATAATTACAGACTTGCAGAAAGGGTTCAGGCCTTCCGTGGCCATCTCTTTTTTTTTGGGGGGGGGGGGCAGCAGTCTTCTGTTGTAACTTTTTTCTTTTCATGATTTTTCGATTACTTTTGCCATCTCTGCCTGTTTTTTTCCGAATCCCGACTCATAAGCCCATAGCCATATTGATGTTTCAACGTTTAATGCATTTAAAATGAACAGATTCAAATATCCAAATTCACAATTTTTTAAACAAAAAACTTTCAATAGCCCTTATTGTAGTAGTTTCGAAGTTACCTATTAGTAAATGGAAAACATCGAATTCAGATGTATCCTTCACAAAACACACCGTCAACTGATTTTGTACTTTCTATCCTAGCACTTCTGCTGTGATAGCTAAAGATAAAACACGAATTATTCCGTCAGTTTTAACAAGATTCATATTTTCCTTGTAACCGTGCTGTAATTGAGCAACAAATTAATACATTGCCATAAAAACATGCTACAAGCCTTTACGATTTTACTCTAACAAACTAGCACTGATATCTCCACATATACTTGTAACTTTTCCATTAAAAATTACTAGAAATGGTTCAGTGTCGTAATTGCGGTCTTCTTTCTTCTTCTTCTTCTTTCATCAGCGATGAAGTAGACAAGTAGGCATCGGCTTTCTAAGGAGCACTGTTGACTTATTTTCCAAAGGATTCCGATTTTTTCATACTAAAATTTGACGGATTTCTTCGATTGCCTTAAAGGGGTACTGCGGTGATAATTTATAATTTTTGAGTTGTTTCATATAATAAATGTGAACCATTATCAGAAAATGCAAACTTTATTCCCAACTGGATAAGCAGATATCAAATTTTCTTAGATTTGTAAATGAGGGGTTGTGATGTCATCTGGACTAACTGCTACAGCTAATGCAATGACAGCCGAGTAAAACTTTGACAAAAACATGGAAACCTAACCAAGTACACATATTCCACTTTTACTATGGATGAAGCAGTGTGTATAGATATAATCAAATTTACTAAACTGAGATATTTACTCATTTAATGAGGATTAATAAGGCAAGAAAAATGCAGAAATCAATATACACAAGCTAACAGCTCCTGAGGTTGTGTAATCAACTACTGAAGCAGGTGTCAACTAATATAACACACTGATAAGATCAAAGGGGGTGATTAACACAGTACACAAGTCATTATGATATGCCTGCTAATGTTGTGTATCTCAGCTTGGTGCCCCTCAAGGTTTGTGTATTATGTATGGAGGGTAGCCCAGGTAACATCACACACCAGAATACCTACTGGAAATATAAAATAGCTCTAACTAAATACCTGTTTGAGAAAAAATGTTGAAAATTTGTCACATGAACACCTAAAATGACCATTAATGACTAAAAAAAGTAAAAACTTTCACTGCTGTTCCCCTTTAACTTTAGCCTCCCATTGAATCAGCATACCAGGCTAAGACTTCTATAATCTATACTTGCAAAAAGTCTTATGCTCGTGAAAACAACGTGTTTGAAAATATATCTTTATCAGGATTGTTATTTTGTTGCACATTCTAGTTCAAAGTTACAACTTGGAGCAGGTTACGACTGCAGGGAGTTTACACTGATCCGTCAGGCAAAGGGTATAATCTCGGGTTGCTATCTGCAAGTAAAGCGGACATATATTTTGTTTCCGGATTATTATTAACGATCGTGTAACATAAATGTTTGAACGGTGGACGCAAACAAAGAGAAAGCTGGGAAGAACAAATTCCCGCAGGAGAGTGGTACATACATTATGGGTGAGAGCGGGACAACTGCATTCGGGCGGATACATCGTGTTCTGGGGTGCAAGACATCTGTATGTTCTCATGTTCTGATGTCCAGCGGTTACATTGTTCCTTGCGTAAATGAATCGGTCAGCTCAGATTAGACACTACCTGCTTGAAGTGTCGCCCGATATTTCTGTCTTTTTTTTCTCTCTATGTCTTTTTTTAGCTTGTAGAATGCACAGCAATTTACAAGTTGTATTTCCTGCAAGTTAACTGGATCATGAGTGGTCAAATATAAACATCGAGGAAAAAATCTTAAGGTAATTCAATAAAAGGATTGAAGATGTATACAGGACAAACTCTTTAACGATCGGATAATCAGAAAGCAATGGAAGAGACCCTGCAAAAATATCCAAACAACGAACTTATCGCTTGCCTGCTCCGTTGACTGCGGAGGGCTAAAGACAGTGACGCCTGGAAGCAGTCTTATCTTCAGGCAACCTCGTCACCCGCAGATGCTAAATCGTGGATATAAGTTATTTGTATCAGGTTTTCCTCATGTCCCTTCTTAAGCTCAGCAGATCAGCCCATACAATCTGCATTCATGCAAATATTTATTTACTTATTTATTTATTTGTTCGTTTGTTTGTTTGTTTGTTTATTTATTTATTTATTCATTCATTCATTCATTCATTCATTCATTTATTTATTTATTTATTTATTTATCAATTCATTAATCCGTTTATTTATTTTATTTATCATTCATTCATTCATTCATTCATTCATTCATTCATTCATTCATTTATTTATTTATTTATTTATTTATTTATTTATTTATTTATTTATTTATTTGTGCCGGTCAGTTTATTGTATATTGTACACATGTTATAACACAGATGGTTTTTGAAATTTTTGTTCAGATGTTTTCCACTTTACTTTCCTTAGTGGCACACACCACTCCATACAATCAATATCATTCTGTGGACGCATTATATAATGTCCCATCACTAGTGTTTATCCGAGGAGAGGACTTAATACCAACCTGTGGTTGCTTTTTAGATCCTTGATAAAGAAGTAAAGTATATACACAATCCACACAAAATTCGAGCAATGTTATCAAGCGTATATATTTTATAAAAATGCGTTGATTTCTCCACAATCTACCATCAAAATATAACTGTGTTACTTTTTAAACCTCTCCCGCTCAAATTACCTTAAAGCGCCCGGATGTAAATTGTCGTCTGTTTTCATTTTTTAACTTAAAAATCATGTTTTTAGAGACCAATTTTTGCTGAGATATGTAGATAAGAATAAGATATCATTCATGAGGGCACGCCCCAGGTCAACAGTCTTCCTCTTTGCGGATTTGGGGCATAACGCCCAAGCCGCGCTCAAGAAAGCTGGTGCTTCAGTCTTATTTTTACCAAAGGGTTAAAAAAATATTAGGTATTCTGAAGATAGATGGTCCCCCGCAAAAATTTACAATTTGTTTCCATTTTCAAAGTGAACACATGCACTGAAGATAGGCGCATTAACTTTATTTCCATTTGTTGATTTAAGGAGTTCATAAAAAGTAAAATTACGGACATACAAAACCAATTCTGTTCGAATTTCAACATGTTCCAGTTATAGTTTACATTATGAAATAATCAACGGTTTGTTCTAAACTACTGATTGCAATAAAGAAATTAATGGGATTAAACAGGAAATACACAAATACCGGATTCACAGAATTTGCGGTCATTGGAATGTTATATTTAAATGTCTGCAGTGTCTTATCAGTGAACTACACGTGCCACGGTCAAGTCTGGACTGGTCGCTGTGTTATGCCCGTTTGTTGTTGTCGATAGTTTATTCATGGACTTAATACTGAATTGCAAGATTATAAAGAAGGTATAATAAACCCCGCAGGGCAATTTGTCCACTTTGAATTACATTTCTTTTCTATCGGAGTTTAGTTTCAATGAACTTAAACACGAATAGCATATGTTCGAATCCCCTCAATTCTCAATCCAAAGTAGGCCATGCGTTGCCTTGCCGGATAGAAAGAACGGAATTTTGCCACAGATCATCGGATGCACACTTTCGTTTCATCTGAATCGAGCAGCACATGAATATACATGGTCGTGATCAGGCCACACAAAATATAGTAGAGTGCATGATTAAGACGCATGTAATGAAAGTTGCAGTAACAATTTATATTAAAAAGACATCATGAGCATGCAAAATGAAAACGTATATTGTCAGGACATGAAGGCCTTGAAATTGACATGAAGGCCTTGAAATTGCACGCGCCTGTCCGACATATGCGCGTGCAGGCCATCCAGGCACCGGGACCTGACAATCCAAAACAATGATATCGATTATGTTGCGTTGTAAATACTGGGTCGCAACCTAAGAGCAATGCTGCAAATGGCCAGTAGCATCATATAGTAAGTATGGGAATGGGGACTCAACACATTTTAGCCCTTGAGACCGGCGTGTTAAGAAGGTGCTGCAGAAAAGGTAACTGCATTTGTCTGAAATGATATGGATGCCAAATGTATCATTAATTTTGTGGTTGCTTTATTTCATTTTTAAAAACGAAATCTTCAGCCTTTAACTATGCTGTGCATGCAATCGTTGAATATGTTGATTTGGTCTGCAGAATTGGTTGGGGATTTTTATCGAGGAAATTGAGAAACTTAACAAGTTTTGTTCATACAATCCTACAAGACTAGTAATTCGGTTCGTGAAATTGGATAAACCTATCAATTTTGTTCAAGAAAGTGTTAAAGACTGGGTAATTTTGACCGTAGAACTGTTAAACAACTTTTCAATTTAGTCTACGGAAATGTAAGTTGCGTGACGTATTTCGTAATTGGTTTCGTAAACGAAATTGGAAGAATTTTATCAATTTTATGGATGAGAAACTTCGCAAAATTGCTATACAACCAAAACAACCGTAGCTTATCATACTTCACGTGCAAAAACAGAAAAAATGTCACAAATGTGGAAAGGCTATAATTTTGTGCACAGAATCGTCAATATTCGAAAGCGAAAGTCATGAATTCGTTCACGGCCACAAAATTGGTAAAAAGCCCAGCTGCGTGACTTGCGATATTTACCGACAGGGGGCTTCGCATGCTTTGATCTCGTTTTGAGGTTTGATGCAGTAAGAACACATCAGCGGTCATCCATTGTGTGAAAGCCCCCAGAAAGAACACGATCTTAATGCTGAGGTGTTGGTATCTGCCGCGACAATGTGCATTATTATAATGGTAGTCATATGTCTCTCTTATGTTATAGTGGCACATAATTTCAGGATAAGAACAGAAAACATTGAAATTAGTACTTTTTATATCAAAGTATCACAAAGAGGTCAACTTCAAGACCATTAATTTTTTTTGTCTTTAAAATCCAGTTGCATGGGGTGGGTACCAGGTGTCGAAAACGGGTAGTTTGGCTTCCTGTTATGCGTTTGGATGTCTGAATTCTACATACATGTATTTTCCAAATGGGGTAAAACTCAATACTGGGTGAAAACAAATAACTGGGCATCCCTGTGGTGTCTGTATGCCTATTACCATATTAATTGGTTATATCACTCACTTACCCCCTCCCCGCGTCTTAACAACGTTGTTTAACTCTCATATTGTTCCTGTATGTGTCGCAATTGCAAGATTTATGATAGTTGTTCAAGTTTTACACCAGGTCGATCACGTTTAGGAGGCTTTGACCTCGATTGCACAGATCACGCCCAAATGTACTCAAAATCCTAGTCTTACTATAAATCAAATTGCCAATGTCCAAATTTTCACTATTGTCGTCTTTTCTGCTGCCATATGCCAACATAAATATACGCAGACGATTAACCATCCACTACATTTTGAACTTGTACAAATGGCTGTACTAAGACTAACAAAAAGAAAGAAAGAAAGAAAGAAAGAAAGAAAGAGAAAGAAAGAAAGAAAGAAAGAAAGAAAGAATGAATGAATGAATACTGGTAGCATATAAGAAGTGCCTTTTCCTTGTCCGGCCCTGCTGAGTATATATAAACAGTGACCCTCAACAGTGACGGAACGTAATCCCCTTTGACCGGAACGGATTATGTAAGAATTTAGGAGTTGCATGTTTTGCTGTTCAAAAGAGATACGCTATTGATGATGTCCATCCTCATTTTACGGCCCAGCTATTCCAATTTAAGACTACCTGGCTTATGAACGCAGCCGTCAAGCAATTTCATTCTGGTGGTTCTGGGATGGATTTTGTGTGGTCTTCTTAATGTGCATGAATGGACGAATTAACCCAGCAATCGGATTTGCCGGGGATTCGTTTCTCAGTTCAATGTCACCAGGTCAGATGGTGGTCGGGGGTCATCAGCAGCTTTTTGAAGGAGAAAAGAGAAAGCTGGTAACATTAAATATACTTTTGATTTTATAATAATAGCACATCTGAAAAACCTTTTAGCCCACTCTTAAAATAAATCTTACTGACTGATTCTGGGCCGGTGTTTCATGGCTGTGAAGAGTACACCAGGGACAAAAATTGTCAAATACTGTAACTAGAAAAAAAGTAAAATTTTGTTTTGAGCAAATCTGTCTGTGTGCCCTGAAAACTAATAAAATTTAAAATGTTTTGAACTTATGTTTGGTGATAATCAAATGTATCTTGACTGCAATCTTTGAATTGAAATTGCCCGTTCATCTTTGATAGGTTTAATATGGTGAATATAAAAAATCTTCCACGTGTGCCTACTTAGCAAACGTGTAGCATTCTGATGAGGCTGTACCTGAAGAAATAAAAGTTATTTCAGGGACGTGTTATATAGCACGTCCCTGGTTATTTTTACATCCATATACAATATAGACAATACTATGATCCAAAGGGAAATAACTATGGGTGAAACATAATTGTCTTTGGTTTAAACATATTTTATTCACAAAGAAACAATTGGGGAGGAGAGTCAAACCCTATGTGAACCCCCTCCTGCCGAGAAAAGACGAAAAGACATGCCAGACGTGACGAGACAAGTCTTATCTCAGTCCTTCGCCAGAACCACCACACCAGTAGTTGAAAATCGACACAATCAGACAAAGGGACTGACTTCAAAATAATCGAATAATAGATTATTATTTTATCAGTACACTGTAATTGACATTTCCAGGTTATCTAATGGCACTACGCACAAAGCGTTTAGTTTTTGCAATGTATTCTTGAACAGCAAAAAAAATTGTTTGTTCTTTTCAAACGTAGAATCTCATGCTCCACATAATAAACTTTCCATGGTAAAGCGTGCGTCAGTTGCTACCACTGTATGAAGTTGGTTCCTTTGGTTCACAAATTTTGGACATACAAAAAAATCGTTCCATACATCTTAGACTCCCTGTTGGCAACTATATTCGGGGGAGTCTATTAACTCAATATTAAATAAGCGAGAATTTTACTGGCTGCGGCCCATTCTTAATCTCGCATGCAGAACAGCAGGGTATCTTTTGCCGACATGGTAAAGATCCTGCTTCACTGGTCGAGAAATATTGACAATGACATGATTTTTTAACTCGCTCAGTGTGTTCAAGCTACGTACACCAAGAGGTAACGAATTCCATGGTCTAGTAGTATTGGGGAAATATGAGCGGTTAAACAAATCGGTTCTAACTCGAAGATGGGAGAAATCTGAAGAATGCCTTGTGTTTTATGTATTTCGATGTTGACCATTCCCATTTATGTTGGTTAAATGTTGAGGGGTTAAATTATGAGTGACCTTGTACATTTGAATCAGTTTACTATTTTTCGCTGCGTTAAGGTTAGAAAGCCAGTTTCCTCATCGAGTTTGTTACTTCGGGCGGTGCGCATTGTCCCTGAGATGGTACGGACAGCAGCCAGTTGTATGTTTTCTGGCTTTTGGGCATTGGTCTGCGTGCAGCCATCTCAGTCAATACTACCATATTCCATGAGAGGTCGAATGAAAGAAGTAAATATTACTTCGAGCGATGCTCAGCTGTCCAGGGTATATTGTAATGATTTCATTATATTGAGATGCTTATTGGCTCTGGTTTTTATAAGTTCGATATGATCATTCCATCCAAGATCAGGTTGGAATGCGAGCCCCAAGTGCCAGTGTTGACTTACATTTTGTAAT
This sequence comes from Hermodice carunculata, assembly GCA_964020975.1. Taxonomy (NCBI): domain Eukaryota; kingdom Metazoa; phylum Annelida; class Polychaeta; order Eunicida; family Amphinomidae; genus Hermodice; species Hermodice carunculata. The sequence goes on from OZ026612.1 coordinate 28,502,099, forward strand.
CGATGGCCTTGAAAGACAAAAGGAGGTTGATGCACTTAAATTCTCTTTCGTGATATCACATGGCATCAGTTTTTAAAGCATTATAAATTACCAGCCAGCCTCTTGACCAAGAGTCCAATTTAGTCAAATCCTCATGAAGAATATTTGCTGCCAAGAGTGTTATTGTCAACAGACAAGATAAAAAGAAGTGTCGACTGCAAGAGTTTAATATTTGAGTGAACAATGTCTACAATATCGTTTATGAAAATTAGAAATAGGAAGGGCCCCAACACAGAGCCCTGGGATACTTCTCCGCGAATATGACCACTAGATGATGCTTGGCCATTAATAACGACTCGCTGCTGACGATTATATACATAACGTTTGAACAAATTTAGCAAAGAACCTGACACACCCTTATTTTCAAGCTTGTATAGAAGACCCTCATGCCAAACACGGTCGAAGGCTTTACTAATATCAAGAAATATCATTTTAACTTCTTTTGGTTGATCAATAGCTAAGCAAAGTCCATAGTATAAAGACAAAAGTTGCATGTACTGTTGAATCGCCAGGTATGAAACCTGAGCGATTTGCAGACAAAAGCATGTTTTCCCTCAAAAAAAAAAACAAAAAAAAAAACACCTTTTCCATTACCTTACCGACGCAACTTAGAAGACAGATAGGACAATAGCTGTTGCCCAAGCTTGTCTCACCCTTTTTTGCGCAAGGGAGTGACATTTGCTTGCTTCCGAAGGAAATGTTTCAAGTTGAACTGATAAATTGAATAGATGCGTCAGTGAATCACAAAGAGCAGGTGCACCCTCTTTAAGAAATCTTAGGCTGATGTCGTCTGGACCCGTGGCCTTTGTGAGGTCTAAACTTCCTGACACATCCGAGACTTAATCTCGATTTATTGCAATGGAACAGAAAGAAGATTTGGGAGGGTTGGCGGTCGGAAGCCTCGGAGCGCTAGAAGTATCAATGTTGCTCTGGCTCGGGACAAAATTATTAAAAAGATTCAGCTTTGCATGAGCTATCGGTAATGTGGCCATTGTCGTTTAAAAGGGAGGGAATAGATAACAATTATTTTCTGTTCATAAAGTATTTTACAGTGCGCCACCATGCCTTGTTCTTTTTTTTTTTTTTTTTTTTTTTTTTTTTTTTTTCGTGTGGAGTTTTTAAGCAATTAAGCTTCTCAAAGTGGTTTTCCTGTGCCTTTTTGAGGTTTTCCTGGTACTGATTCCTGAGATAACTGAAAGTGTTCCACAAGTCAACCTGATTGTCACTTTTTGTCTTACTATATGCTCACACAATCTTCGCTTTTCACATTTTATATCTGAGTTGCACCAAGGTAAATCAGAGGGACGTACAGTAATTGATTTGCCAGAGATCGTCTGTTTCGCAGTGCTCAAAAACAATTTTGTCCAATTTTCACAACAATTGGTAACACTTTCGGACTGAAATCAATCATTCCAAAACTTTTGTATATGGACAATGGTAATTGAGAGGTAACGTAATGTATTAGATACATGAAATTTTGTAAATTTCATTAATAATGAGAACACTTGCCTCTCAATTACCCGGGAAGCCCAACCGACCTCCCGGCTCTCTCACTCCAATCTACCGATATTCACTGACCCCTCTCAAGAAGGAAATTAATGATTAAGGAGCACGCATGCGCGAGCATGTACACTGAGTCGTTCCTCAACCACTCAACAGGTGGTGATGTCACACCAATGTGGACTTTTGTCTATAAGACAAAGATTGATTAGATCTAAATCTATCGATCTGGAGCAGTTCCAGCTGCTATGAGCAAGGCATAGGGCAATGGTAATTGAGAGGTAAGTATACTTATTAACACCAAAATTGCTGAAAACTTCACGTTAAAGGCTTATTTTTAGGGAGAGTCCTTAAAACCATTATAATAAATTAAAACGATACCACTCAAGGTCACATGTCATTTAACGTTTATATCTGCGGTCTGTTAATCAGTATTGTACCGTTAAGCATGTAAACAGTTTACAGACAGAAACAAACGGATTGTAATAAAACAGTGGAGGGATGCTCTATACCCATCATGTGACCCGTTTTTTGCCCATAAAGAATCTGGACAAAATGGGTAAAGATCAGAGGCGTACTCAGGGGGTTTCCGCGTTGCCTGGAACAACCCCACCCCCTCCAAAAATCATACATGTTTGGTATACATTCAATTTCCCTTCGTTATTTTTAAAGAGAGAAAAAGGGGGAAAAAATCACTAGCTTGGCTGCTCTAACTATCTGTGCTACGATGTGGTATATGCATGCACATGCCAGTCTATCCATTGTTATACCAAACTAAAAGCTTGGAACCAACTGTGAGATTAAAATCTTTTTTTTTTCTTCTATGGGGGGGGGGTTCAACAAAATTATCAAATAAAGGCTTTTGATGAGGTGATATTACCTGAAAGGTCGCTGATTGTTCGCCAAGCATCAAAAGCATGTGTTATATCATTGAGGCACCTCTTTTCTGTTTCCATAAATAAAATTTAGCCATCAGATTTGATGAATATGATGAAAAGAGAGCATCAACGCACAAGCAAATAGGATAAACAGAACACAATTTGAGTTTTAGTTGTTGAGATGATAATTAAATGTGTACTAATGTCACTCATTCAAGGTTGTTCCGTTTACCTTTTGTTTATTTGCTGATGTTTATGCTTGTAGGTTTTGTTATCGGTCACTGTCCGACTCCTATGTATTAATAATAATAATAATAATAATAATAATAATAATAATAATAATAATAATAATAATAATAATAATAATAATAATAATAATAATAATTACTATTATTATTATTATTATTATTATTATTATTATTATTATTATTATTATTATTATTATTATTATTATTATTATTATTATTATTCTATTAAAACCCACAGACTTGGGGACAGTACCAGGCCTTCAGAGGTATTTTTCAGTGATTGATGTTGAATGTTTATTGCCACATATGATAACAATACATCGACGTAAAAAATAAATACAAAATTGTCATATTACAAAATCGTTAGTACACATATAAGTAGTTTAACATATTATCTGTGGCAGGGACATAGGAAACTTTTACAGGCTTATGGGTCCCTACTACAATAAAGTCTATACAGTTAGTTCTGCAAAAACAGTATAAAAAGTAATCAAACAATTTTACAATGCACTTGTATATGATAACAAGTGGAAAAAATACATGTATGTTAATATCGTTTACAATCCTTTACGCAATATCCTTAGTTGTATTTCATAACAAGTGGGAAAAAACACGTACCAGTGTTTATTTACAATCCTTTACGTAATGTTCTAAGTTGTTTGCAAAAACAAAAATATATTTCTTTTTGAATAAATTGTTATTGGGGATGTCTGTTAGAAATCCTGGTGTATTGTTCCAAACTGAAGGTCCATGATATTTTATGCTAAAATTTTGACCTATTGCATTTGATGGTTTTTACATTATATTTGTGTTTTTGTCTTGTATTATCAACCATTCAACTCTTTCGAGATTAAAGCAGTCACTTCAACAAATTGAGTGGAGCAGTACGAGTGGCGCCACCTGTGCACTGTCTGCGTACTTTGACTTTAAGCTATATTCCACTTTCACTTCATTCATTTATCTGTACTTTATTTTCTAATCTCGATGTATTTGTATGTGATTATTTCCCCGATATCCAGGTAAACGAAATTATTATTATTATTATCATCATCATCATCATCATCATCATCATCATCATCATCATGGACGACAGCCACTGTAAAAATTTAAAAAAAAATCTTTTGTGAACAAAGTGGATCAATTTAACATCAGAATAAGCAGGAAATAGCCTACGAAGCGCCAAGAACTCCTGAGCTTCTTGGGGCCTGACCTGCCCCCGGACGACCAGCCTAATCTTTCCATTTTCTTCACAAAAAACATTTTTAAATAGCTCAAATGCAATCAAATGGTGACAATTTGTAACGAGTCAGACAAGTTTTTTTGTTTTTGTTTTTGTTTTTTTTTTTTTTTTGTTTTTTGGGGGGGTGGGTGGGGGTTTGTCTTTTTTTCTGTCTTTTTTGTCAGTGAGGGTTAATTTTGTCTAAATTATCCATAGGCTCTTAAAAACGAAATTTTAAGAAAAACTGGTATACAAGAATTTTGGTATGATTTACACCACTTAGAGAATTACCGATTTGGACACCCCCCCCGATCATTTCTGGGTATTCCCCCGAGTATCTAATAAATGTTTGAAATATGAATGGTGAACATGCACGTGATAATGTGTGTGTGTGTGTGTGTGTGTAGGTTATACATCTATTTACATTTAGTGGTGTGTTTGCAGATAGTGCTAGAAGTTCCCTTTTTTCATCAAATTTGTGTTTACATTTAGCGGTCTAAAATCGCTATGATTCCATATGTACGGATACGGCGTACGATTATGCAAATGGTGTGATTCAATATAAGCGGTGCCCGGTCCCTCTATTTTTTAGGCGGATCATCCAAGGGTCCAGGATGGCCCCCATCTGGTCTAAAAAAAATCCACATGGCTTCAATCCTAAAATATCAGGGATACGCCACCAAATTATGTAACATTTCAAGTCATTTCAAGGGAATTCCGCTCCGTTTTCGGTACATAATGATAGCCGGGCGAAAAGGACTGTCTACGCAGGCAAGTAAACGAGAGGGGAAAAAAGTCTTTCTAACTCCCGTTATCTTTGCGCATGTGTCATTGACAAGCATACATTCTTCACTGCACGGTGATCTTTGGAAAATGTACATGTTCCCGTGAAAAATAAAAGGCATAGTTCAATGTTTTCAAGGCAAGATATGCCTGTTAAATATGACGATGCTTAGTAGCGTATAAATTTGTAGAAATTGTACGCCACCACTTACAGAAAGACATGGCCCTGCGCCGTTCTGTTTTTATTATTTCCTGTAAAAAGTCCACACTAGGTTTTACATAGTATCACACTTTGAAAGAAATTGTACTCCTGAAATTTAAAGCATGCAGAAACGTACTGAAGCCCTGATAAAGTGAATTTCAAATTATAAAATTAAATCATTTTAAACATTGAGCAAGTGGCCCACAACAGTTACCAACATGAAATGGCATTGTTTATTTCTTCATGTCGTAGCTAGTTCATTATCATCTTTCGTATTTATAAAACAAAATTTGTGTAAAGGCCACAATTAAATGAGCAATGTCATTCAGCACACTCTTAAGTTCAAGTGCGCTCTTATTAACAGGCCTTTTTACATCATGTTAGGGCACAAGCATGTCATCTAAGAAAAAAGGCATTGTAATACAGGGGAGTGAATTCAAAAGATGTCAGTGCTGGTTACAGTCTGTTTCATACAATGATTTAATGACCAGGTAAGTACTCCGTGTACCTTGAACCGAGTGAGGGCCAGGTATCATAAAAAAGAAGGCGCTTTCACAGCCTAATATTTTTTTCTTCCTGAAATTGTGATAAGAGATCATTCATCCATCCGTGAATTACTCTAATAGGTCTTGTTATAAACCTTAATGTTCCGTAGCTTATGGGTGATTTATTTTTTCCAGTTTGTGATGACGCTATCAAAATGTGCAATACTGGTCCTCTTCCTTACCCGCCGTTTTTATCGGATTTATAAGAAATGGTATATTTAATTTATTGAAGGACTTATTTTAATACAAGAAATCGACTACACCTGACACTTGAAAAGAGCCCTATTTTGCATATATATATATATATATATATATATATATATATATATATATATATATATATATATATATATATATATATATATATATATATATATATATATATATATATATATATATATTACCCTGAAACAAAAACTACCTGCAGCCATAAATAAAAGTATCAGATTTATTTGAAGATGAAGACGCCCTTAATAGACGCAATCATTGTAATGTTTCGTTTATCACTGAGTTGTGTGAGGTTGGTGGTGATGTTAAAATATCTGATCAAGACCATGACGACACAATGCAAGCGACGATGGATTTCTCAGTCAGTCGTAAGGTGTCGCCTGATGTGAGTTGGGCAAAGGAAACCATTGCAAACCATGCACTGACGATAATAATATACGACAACAACTGCGAACACACGTTAACACGAAGGGTTGAAGTATGGACCAAAATTCTTCGCAATATGCCACCAAAGCCTTGCGACCACATTAACATTCCACGTAGACAACTAAAACCTTAAAGACTCCAGTATAATTACTTGATTCCGCCAGTGTCCCCAACCCCTGCTTTTAACTTTTATTTCAAGTCGAGTGTATATATATGCCAATTGAAACATTAGCGCCAGGCTCTGTTGGTTGCCATATAAGATTGCGATACACACAGATGGGAAAAGACAGCCACTTACAATGGTAACCAATAAACAAATACGTTTATGCAGCTGGTATAATATCCAATGAAAATTTACGATGGATTGCTGTATTTATACAAAATGCACAAAGAGCAAGAGCAGGAAGGGCCTAGTCATGATTTAATAAGAGTTTTCTTCCTTTTTTTTTTTTACATTCTGATGCGGATCTAGGGTTTTATGTGGGTGGGGGAGGGAGACCATCGTGATTTATATTACGTGGCCGAGCATGGGGATGGTATGAGAGGGGCTGGCCACGCTCCCGTTATAGAACCCTTTTTGCAAAATATACAGCAAAATAGAACTCCCTGTTGCATGCTAATGGTCACATGTACCTTGTAATTAAGCATTATTTTTTTTCTTTGAGGAATGTGGCTTTTGCACGAACCCTACCCCACCCAACGCACCAGTACTGATCCCATCCGCCATGGACATCAGTACATTGTTTCAAAAATTTAAGGGTAAAGTATTCCATAGTTTAGCCCCTTGACACCTAAGTGAGTTATGCCTGTACGACGAAGTGTTGTCAGGGGGTTGTATACTTTCTGGTCATCTCTTAACTTACTACTCGTTTCCGGTTTTTTATTAACAAATTCAGGATATCCGTTTCAAACAATTGTATAGACTTCAATAGACAATTTCCGTAATCGCCTTAGATATAGCGATGGTTTCTTAGCCCTGCTTAACGGTTCAGCGTAAGAAAATATAGAACTCTGGCAAAGATAGCTTTATGCACTATTGACATATTTCATCAAATATTATCATCAAGTGATCGTACCGTCACAGAATGGGTACCATGTGTTTTATACATGTTGAATCTGTTAATAAGTACGACTTCCAAAAACAGTATATTCATGGAGCCTTTTTCTCATCAAAATGCAGTCAATTATATGACATGGTTTCAGCGGGAAGAGTGAAAATCATGACGATACCCTGTGTATAGATATATAACATATCCGAACGATAAGGCGTAATATATTTGCGTGCACATCATATTTTTCAGTGTTTGTGTTTCGAAGCTATCAAAACACATTCTTACCTCTGGAAGTACAGATATCTTATTTCCATTTTTATAATCATACTGTATTGTAACAAAGAACAAAGGCATATGACTGTATCCCCGCTAACAAAGTATACAAGTGACTTCAATAAAATTTCTTCTATAGCTAACCTCACTTCGTGGTATATAAGCGCATTATCTATAACAAAAGGACTGTGACTTTTTTAGCTCAGCTGATCTTGCATACATAAAATGAAGTGGTCTTGTGACCTTTGGAATTAGGTCACGGTCACTTTTCCTGAAGATTGTGATGTACAAATATCAAAGTACTGACTCAATTGCCAAAGGACAAGATCACCCATACACTGTGTAAGTCTTGCAATCATACCTTGGAGTATCCCTATAATTTCGAAGCAATCGGCCAAGCGGTTTCACAGAAAAGGATTTTTTGAAGTTTTGTCATGAAATTACAAATTAATTAAAAAGAATCCCAAAACCAATGGAGCACTACCATTTAACCAAACTTGGGATCTACGGGTACATCAATCAAGTTTGAAGTGGATCTGTCAAACGATTTTGAAGACGTCAAAAATGTAAATTACCATTTGACATATCCTAAAGTCAGATCAAGATGATGGTATTCATTATCTTAAAAGTTGGGATTTGAGACATTTCAAATAAAATATACTGAACACAATTAAAGGTACTTTAAATTTAATTCAAGATATCAATTTGACTTACACTTCAATTTAATACGTATTATTGCTGAATAAAAATGGCTAGAATTAACTTAAGTTCAATTTAGTAAATCTTTAACTCCGAGTATGCCACAACGCAGTGGCGCTTGCCAGATTGGCCTATATTATATATCTTATTACAATTTAATGGATAATATCTTTGAAAGGACATGCTTAATAATATATATTATGATATAAGAAATTTGAAAAAAATAGATATTTAAAATTGATAAATGCAGTAGTCTCTAGTATGTGGATAAATGAATTTTGACAACAGGATTTGCCAAAAGACTGCATGTGTTTGAATTATCGCTCAGTTGAAAGTTTAGGCTTGGAAAATAAGATTGAAGCTGAGACTATTAATCTTAAAAGGAGTGGTAGTCTCATATTGAAGTTAATTACAACACAAAATTATCATGGTTTTGATGAAAGGATCCCATGTTACTCCGGAGGTCGGCCTAATTAATATGTTTAGCAGAATGTCTGCGGCATTTTGCTTATGAACGAAACCCACTGTTAATACAGCCAAGATATGCAACATTTTTCTTCGTTTCATTTCAAAAACGTCATGACTTCCTTGCCATTTAAAAACTTTGATGCGGACATTGCGCGGCCTTTCATGCATGTGTTCTTTATGTTCTCTGTGTCACAGCAGGATCTAAATTCAACTTGCTGTGGTTCAATTCATGTAATAGTTTGTATACGTTCGCATCATATAATACATCGTAATTGCTATTCAGCGTTTTATACCGCCATGTGTATGTCCAAGCAGCCTGGACTCCCCTTGGTTTGTATGGTAACAATGCTCTGGCATTTATGTTTGTCTATTTGTAGACTTAATATAGGGATCATTACAGTCAAACTTCGTTGTAGTGATACCAATTGTTCCCTGCAAAATGTGTTTATATATCCGAATATGTCATATAAATGATTCAAATAGCGTGGGAGTTTGACTTCTAGTCCCTTAAAACTGGTGTTGTAAATTGAATATGTCATATATCTGAGTGTCGTCATTATGAAGTTTGACTGTACGATCATTACAATTTTCTATGCAGCAGGTTAATGGACAAAAACATATGGTGAATATTTTTGCAGGGAGAAAATTGTACGCTGGTTTGGGTCTAATGTTGGTCCAGTTCACCTCTCCAATCAATGTTACGTGGACACTCCACATTTCTATTCTATTAATATTGGCTTTCCAATGAAACGATGCTTTTTCGTAAGTTTACTTTTGGCCGTAAAATCTATTTGACAGAAATAACCGGAGTATTGCTGTATATCAGATCTGAGCTTAGTCGTTTGAATTTTGTTATTTGCTAGTTTCAGAAAAGTTCTACGTGTTTATAAATAAGAATCGAAACGCGCTAAATAGACTTGAAATGTTCCTTCTTTCTGGGGGAGCCAAACCATCCTGGACAGTACTTGACGTGACGTCTACCATGATGTTAATGATGGTAATGATAATAATAAACCATCTTTATGATGATATTGGCGTAGTTATATGCTAAATCGAGACCCGGCCGTTTCGAGGTCAAAAGACAAATAGGGTCTAGCTGTCGTTGTTCCTAATTTTAAAGTTTTTGTTCGAGTGGACAACTTCGATTATTCATTTGTTTTGAAGATGGAATCCCATCCCTTTTATGTGAGTAACCTGCGTCTTCTCATTATATGAGTACCTTTGATGTCTACTCAGTATGTTATAATATCATCGATGACAGAAGAACATATATGTTTGTGTTTGTAATAGCTTGTTCTGAGGTATTTTGCTGGTTAGTGTCTGATACATTGTCTTGAAGTTTATACTTTTGCTTCATGTGTGTTTGTAAACACGGAATGGGCAGTGTGGTAAATAACCTGCCTTGTAAACAGATACATAGCACAATAAAGCAATAAATTATCAGAGAAAATAATGGATGAATAAATGAATGAGTGAACGAATATGTAGTGTCAAGTAACAGATTTTTTGTCAATTCTAAAGTAATTCGTTCGAATTCTCTTTGTCTCTCTCTGTCTTATTTTCATTTTTTTCTTTCTTTTCATTTTTCTTCTTTGTTTTGCTTGCTTAAAAATGAAATACAATTCATCAATCGTAATCAGTTATAACAGTAATTTTTTATTCTTGCAACCAGTTCTTTTTTTTATAATCACACGTTGCAATCGTCATTGCTCGTGTATTTCTTTACAAACCACTTTTGTTCTGGATCAAAGCAAGCTCCAGATATTATATGGATGATGTGGGTCAACATTTCATTACAATCGATGGGAATATGTATGAGAGAATGCGCCGTAGGTAGTTGTTCTTAAATGGGTCCCAGTGATGTGTTATACATCATTTGGGAACGTTCCTTTCAACATTAATATCCGCATTGCTTTCATATAAACGCATATATCAATCAAGTGCAAATGCTGTACATCGGAACAAAAGAGGAACATTATAATGATTGTTTGATTTAATGCAGAAAAACAGCACTTTTGCACGGACAGTGTTTCAGAGTTGACAAGAAAATGAACCGTTGTGTTAAAGTAATTTGGCTTGATCGCACACAGTAATACGATGAGACTTGTTTACTGTCTATAATGATACAGTTAGCATTACAGAAAATCATATCTTTTTCAATCTAGATACAGGTGAAAGGGGTCGGCTGTCTCCATTGCGTGAGGCATTTGAACTATTTCATTGGTTCCGTGTCCCTGTGCTTTTTTTCCGTTTAGCTGTACATAACGCGAACCGTTTTACACAGAGACCCAATATAAAAATATGTACATGGCCTTTTTGGGAGATGGTGGAAGTGCATATATATGGAACACTTTTTGTATTTTAGCAATGGACCTTTTGTGTGCGTTTTTTGAACTGATGCCATCTTTACGCTTCCACGCACAACCTTTCACAGAAACACTGTCCCGAGCAAACAAGGCTACAGAATGTGTCAGAAACTCAATTTAACCAGGTCGTTCCATATCGCTGATCTGACAGAATCATTACCGCTCCTTATGCCATGAAGAAGAAACCGGATCTGCTATTTTTTCTACATGCCGTAACTTTCATATTCAGCAGTTAATAAAATCATAAAAGACCATTTTATATGATCAATCAGCAGACAAAATTGACGGGAAAACGTAATCCAGATATGATGTTAAAATTGATATTGACACAAGTGTGACAAAACTTAATAACTTTTTCAGGATACATACATATATTATATATATATATGTATGTATATATATATGTATATATATATATATATATATATATGTGTGTGTGTGTGTGTACATACATACATATATACACACACATACATACGTGCATGCATTCATACATACATACATACATACATACATACATACATACATACATACATACATACAAACATACATACATACATATATACATACATACATACATACATACATACATACATAAAAATCTGCAGCAAAAATTGGAAATACGAGATGGTTTACAAAAAGTCGGTCTTGGCTGTTTAATACATCATTTAAAATATTTTAACCATTTTCGCATTCCTTTAGCCAAATTCAAGAAACATTAGTATTTGGCTAATTGGCTAATGGTTAAGGTGGTCCCTGCATACCTACCTACATAGTAGTAGTAGTTTATTGACGCAATAATGGTCCAAAACAGTACATACATAGTATATATTCAAAAGCGCTGCAACATAAGACATCACATTATAATAATTATGCGAAAAAGTCTTTCACAAGTTACTGTAAGTAAAGCTTCAAAATTTCATGTAGGACAGTAAAGTCATTTGAGACCTTGGCCTCTATTACACACTGTGGGTACAGCAAAGGCTGTCTATTAAATCTCGTGCGAATTTCCTCAACCAGAGGGCACCACTGTACTACATGGCGCTCGTCTTGTACGAGTCCACAAATACACAGTCTTTGGTCACGCGGGGTGCGTGACCAACGCCCAGTCTCTATGCGAAGTCCATGCGATGAAAGGCGTGGTCTGGAGAACGCTATTCTAACCATCTCTGGTATATAGTCGCGGAGGTCTTTAGTATACACACAGTGTGTTGACAAGTTTGGATTAATCTCCGTGTACATCATATACTTAGATTTCATTGAATTGGCAATATATTTCTCAGTTTTTGCATAGCATTTCCAAGGATATCGTCCATAGCCAACAACTAGTCTATATATTTGCCAGCACTCGTACCTCCATTTCTATTCATATTAAGTGCAAACATTAGGGGGTCATCGTGAATACCATGCCTTTCAGTTAGCATTTTCTCTTCTGCTTGTACATGATTAAATCTTTTAAAGGAAGAAAACCCAACTCTACCAGACATAAGTCATTGGCGGTTGTTGTCCGTGCTCCCAATAAGGACTTAATCGCATTCAGATATAAACTTTCAATTTTCCGCACATTAATATTGAACCAGCTTTCACAACCATATAAAATGGCCGCCATGAATGCTGCGTCTAGCACTTTCTTTTTCACCACAAATAGCATGCATTGGTTTTTAGTGAAAAATGCTGTTAACTTTAAAAGATGCTTTCTCACAGCCTGTGCATACTGCTTAAGAGCCGACAATACACTGCCATCTGCTGTAAAAATTCTTCCTTAGTAGGTGTCACTCTCGCAATACTTTACGGTAAAACTAGCCTCTGTGCCTACTGTGATTGGTGCTTTATCACACTGATCACCGTTGATTACCATAAGCTTAGTTTTTCCTTCGTTTATCACCATTCCAGCTGTTTTACAAAACTCATTTTAAATATTCAGTTTTTCGATGCTCTTCTCCCGGGAACTAGCCATTATAACGGTATCATCCATGAGCATAAGGATATGCAACCACTAAAGAAAGTTCTCCCATCGGCATTTCTCCTTATAGCCTCGTATCGAATCGTTAACAAATATGGCAAACAAAAAACAAGACACTGGGGAGTCTTGTATACATGCGTACATACATACATACATACATACATACATACATACATACATACATACATATGTATAAATGTTCACTAGTTGTATATTTATAGCATTACATTTAGACTGGACGTCAATATTTCAATTTTTCATATTCGTCTTAAAACTGATAACACTGCTTTCATGCTGTGCATGCTCCGCCCCCCCCCCACCCTCCCCGGTCCATGTTAACCCATATTATCTGTTTACCAGTCAGCTTAAATTAACATTCATTGTGTCTAATCCCGCACATTCCAAAGGCCAAAAACACAAACGATACGTAATTTTATAAGTGTGTATGAACACAGGAAACACAATAGAGCACTCATTCACAAATCAAATGCAAACACACGGATTATTATTTCTCAGCACGGTAAACTTCAAACCGGTGTTACCAGCAGCGAATGGTATCTCAGAAACGTTTCTTCGCAAGTGCAGATACGGGGTGCAGGCGTTACTGCATGATTGGGGTCGCCTTTGAAGCATGTTGTTAAAGATTTAAGGTTTACAGTTGATACAACATGAAACACGAATTCAGCGTCCCGTTATCAGATGTACTTTGACGCAAGTGACCATATTAGCAAACATGGTGTCCATAGGGCTTGAAATGTCGAACGTCCACACCGTAATCGTGACTTTTGATGTATATTATCTCTCAGTTATTCTTTGTTCTCTATGAACAAAGATTTTGGCTCTTGCTTCATCGCATCCAGCAACTGTAAATTTGGAACAATATGAGTCACCAACACTTGAGAAATAGCATGGAGACTGAACTATATATATATATATATATATGTGTGTGTGTGTGTGTGTGTGTGTGTGTGTGTGTATATGTATATATATATGTATATATATATATATTTAATTTTTACTGACAATTTTGACAAAAGTCGATGTGTTCAAGTTCTGTATTGAAATAACGATACCAGATTCGTGTTCTTTATAAACCGACCTTTCATTAAAGTACACCCACGCCTGCAGTTGCAGAAACCGTAACAGCATAATAAACGGATCAACACGAAATTCCTCTGTACGCTTTGGGTGCATTGCGCTGTTAGCTCAGTCCAAGCTTAGCACTGGAAGAGTCAAAATATATGATATTGCCATTTATCATGTCAGTTTAAAAAGTGGGTCTGGCGGACACAAGTTTTTGTACTACAAAATTATTGCTACGGTCGCAAAAATCGGTGTTATGTTAAACGAAAATGGGGAACTTTCACTGATACATGTATTTGATTAGAAGTAGGATACCCTGAGAATGCTAGGTCAGTTGAGAAGACAATAGTCGTGCGTTGCCCATGAAAGGAAATAAACTGTAGGTTTATTAAGACATCTCAAAGGTGCAAAAAAGATCAACAGTAATACATGTATTTTGTTACATAGTATGCTGTTAGGATGATTTCCTTTCTACGGCCATCAAGCTTTATGCATGCGAGTCTCAAAAAATAATTGTTGAGCACGAATAGTAGAAGTAAGTGAAAGATAGAAAAATATTTGCTCCGACAAGATACAAAAATACGTGGTTATGATGAGGGTAGGCAAAATATTCAATGAAAAAGGAAAACAAATGCCAAATTGAAGGACTTCCAATTATTAAATTGTATGCTCCGACAAGGTCGAAAAATACACACTCGACATGAGAGATAAAATCAAATGATTTAATAAATTCGCATAGCGTTCTCTTTTCTATTGTATTAGTATTGACTGGTAAAATGCCCATGCCGGTCTGCAGTGAAAGAAAACCTTATGTGTGCTAATTTTGGCCCAAAAAAAGCTTTAAAAACCTCATACAAAGCACAAAAACGTCGTTTTGATGGGGTAGACTAAAAGTTCAATAAAAGGAGACCACAAATGTCAAAGCCAAGGACTTCCAATTAAGCCAAGGACTTCCAATTATTGAATTTGTTGATCCACGATTTTTTTGCTGTTCGATTTTATCAGTACATGTATTGATCGAGAAGGCCTGACGTCCAACCATATCCGAAAAATAGTTCATTATTGTAGTGATGATGACAAAATCCCCATATCCTCCACACATAAACAAATAAAAAGACAAATCCAGTCTTATTATCTGTCTCCCTGTGGCTGGTCCCGCAGCCGATGGGCTTCTGGTTGGACTGACAGCTTCCAAGCTTCGAGTCACTTTTTTTTCCGAATGAGATTAGCCGTAGAATGCTTCAATCACTGAAGGGCACCACTGTTGAACAAGGGAAGCTGGCACCTACATGGTAAGCAAATACGCCAGGAGGTATCATGTGATCCTATTTGACCAATGTTTTGTCCCACCGGTATGTGTCAAAGCTGACTGGCTCCTAACCACAGCTGGGGCTTTTTTCTGTTTATTTCATTTATTTATTTATTTATTTATTTATTTATTTATTTATTTATTTATTTATTTATTTATTTATTTATTTGGTTTGGTTTGGTTAGGTTTGGTTTGGTTCGGTTTTTGTTTCCTTTTTTTTTTTTTTTTTGTTTTTGTTTTTTTTTTGTTTTGTTTTTTTTGTTTTGTTTTGTTTTGTTTTGTGTGTGTGTGTGTGTTTTAGAATTTAGTGTGCACAACATTTGTCTGCATTCACATTAAAAATGAAATGCAACAAATAAATAAGTAAATAAATAATTAAATGAAGTAAATGAATTAAACTATCACACATACATAGGGATGGATGGATGGGTGGGTGGGTGGGTGGAATGATGGACGGATCGGTTACCATTAGGTTGCAAGCATGGTCCCTATCTTTTCGTCTGACCATTCTGTGCTTGGATATGATAATGATCTTTTAACCCTTGAAGTACTGAGTTGGAAGACGCGAGTCAGCACCTTCTGGACACGTTCTGGGTGCAGTATGCGCAGCACCAGACGTCGACTTGGGCCATTTTTCCCCCTTTGGTGATAAATAAACACGCTACTGGTACTTTAATAAAAGGTGAACGTATGAAGAATTTGAATAATTTATAATGATAATAACTCACACGAGCACAACTTGATTGTATTTAGCTGTGACGGAGTCAGTATTGACAAGAGATTGCATTGTGTTCAGCTCAAGCGAGAACTTCCATGGCTCTTGAGAGAACAACAAGACTTCTTTGTTAGTGCGCACTGATTTTATATTAAGTTTAAAAAAAAAACAGGAGCGCGAAATTTAAGGACTTTTTTTTCATCCCGAAAAGTCAAATATACAAGTACTGCATGTAAGAGTCTCTTTCACGAGACAGCACACATGCTCAGAACAGAGACTGGTCGCTGGGCACACATCCCTGGGGGTCAGAGGCTGTGTGGATGCAGCCTCATTCAAGACGGTGCCCACGTGGTTCTCTGTTTTCCCGGGCGCAGCATACAAAAAGGAAATACAATGGCCAATGTTTCGTGTATCCAGGCTGCGTGATTCATGCTAAAATGATCTATGCAACCTTTGGTGTATTATGAGTAATAGCTTGCACATTTAGGTACTCCACTTTTACTGACATTGTTTGTGTTTCATTTCGCACGCGTATAATTCTCATATTGCACTTTTCTGGACCATTGTCAATGAAATACTAACTTAATGCTGCAATATTTCTGTATCATTAGTACCAGAAATCCATTGATACATCTACGCATTCCACGTCCGTTCTTGCCACTACCTATGTCTAAAATATAAATATAATATAAATTCAGAAACTTAAAGAGTTTTCTGGCTTTTTTTCATGTTCAACAGGTAATATTTGAAAACATGGCTATATCAGCACAAGAGATAATTACGAGCCTCAGCGGGAAACTATGAGAGCATGTTCCGGATACTGGAATACCAAAACGTGCATGTAATATGATAGCGGATCCTTGTCGCGGCTTGATAAAGACAACTAACTTCAAAAATTGCTTTGCCTCAGAATAAAACATTTGACGAAGACAGCCCACGTGAAAAACGAAAGAATATTAGAAGGAAAGGTCGTAGTGAAATAACATGTGAATCATATATGCAGGCACTTAAATGCAATTCAAAACCTGCCACATTACAGGCTTATGTATGTCTCACGTGTATTAAGAAAGAAAAATGATGTAGAATGCAGAATTTAAATTTTAAATATTCAGCGAGAAGCCCTTCGGATTTGTTTGTTTTTTGTTTTTCGTTTTTTTCATCTTTTGTTCTCACACACACACACAAAAGAAAACGCGAATGCAGCTTAATGTATGCCACACATAAAAAAAACTTAACGATGTGGTGTGTACCATAAACACACAAGGTTGAACCATTACATGCCTAGTGATTACACGTACATTAGAGGAGCGTGAGAGTGCTTTTTTATGTCTTTTAGTGGAAAAAAGGCTGAAGCGAACACCCAGATGTATTTCCCACGCTTTTTTGTTATGAATGATGCGTAACAAGTCAAATGTCATTCTTTACATGGTGGTCTTATCATCAGGCAATGTTCACCAACTGCTTCACCTCTAACAAAGTCGCCGGACCACCACACAACTATAAACATTTGTTTTGTACACATGAAATATTATTTCATTATTATGGTAAGTAAATATAAATGTGGTTTTTGGCATGATCGCATATGCCACCATAGATTGACGAAACGGCTTCTTGCAAATTATTTCATTTACGATATTTAAAAAAAAAGTCACAATTGTTCGAATATTCAAAGGCCAGAGATCTCTCGGACATTCCGCACGAGCCAAAACTTGAATGGCTCCGATATTTTTGGTATTTGCCCAATTGCTTACCTATTGGGATTTCAAGAATGCATATGAAGGTTGTAGTGTCCTGGGGTCAGTTTGGAGGAGGGAGCCAGAGTTTTTCTTTAAGGATCCCTTTTTTTTAAACACTCCAATATAAAAATAACTGATTTTACAAATCCAGTCGGCCAAAGGCTTTAGTTTGTCATATTAGATGAATTTTGATATGCTAGAACCACAAGTTTATCAGTTTGAAACCCCCCCCCCCCCCCAATGAGGGAAACCTAGGCTTCCATCAATGGGGGACTGGGCCATTTGATTGAGTACATGATGCAATTCCGTGTGATGAAAATTTATGACAATAACGCATGTGGAGGATAGCGCATGCGCAGTGTGGTGTTATGTCTCTGTGCTGACCCAGACATATTGTATTTTTATTTATTTATTTATTTATTTATTTATTTATTTATTTATTTATTTATTTATTCATTCATTCATTCATTCATTCATTCATTCATTTATTTATTTATTTATTTATTTATTTAATTGTTTGTTTATTCATTCTTTGCAGTAAATATTGTTCGGATGTTCTTCTTGGACACTATTGTTCAAAAAAGCACTATACTGGCCATGCTTATTGACCTAATAGTGAAGTTGTTTGAAATATTCATGATGTTCATAATAACGCAAATTAGGGGAATTTTTTTTTTTTTTTTTTTTTTTTTTTTAATTTTCAATACCATTAAAATCATTAAAGACAGACACAAAAGCCCAAGTTGCACATTTGGATTTGTGACACCTGCTAATCTGATGGATAGTCAACAAAAGTTGTGGAACATTAAATTATGCTAATTCGGGCATTGGAAATTCTAAAAGTTCAATATCTCCAAAACTATTATTGGAAGAAGTGTCATTCTTACTTCAATTTACAGGTTTGTGATATAGCCGCATTCAATAAATCATGAACCAATGTTGTAGGCTTTTGATTTATGCAAATTAGGCGAATATACAAAATTTTAATCTTTGAACAGATAGAAGTGCCAATTCAACTTCAATTAAAACGTTTGAGACCTATCCGCATCCAATCAACCAAAGTTTTAGCATTCTAATTTATGCAAATTAGGGTCATTTGAAATATTAAATACTTAATGATGTGTAGATTTCGAATTGTGTCAGCTTTAACAACTAAAAGTCAGCCACAAAAGGAAATATACACAGTATGAAAAGTAGAAAAGAATATTTGCTTCACAGCAAATCTGTCTGGGTGCCTTCAAAATGAGAATAGTTTGAAATGCTGTATATTTCGAATTGTGTCATCTTTAACAACTTAAAGTCAGCCACAAAAGGAAGTGCCCACAGTATGAAAACTAAAAAAGAATTTTTGTTGCACAGCAAATCTGTCTGGGTGCCTTCAAAATGATAACAGTTTAAAATGCTACACTTCGCCATTGTTCAACATTCTCTAAATTTTGTGTAGCAGCCTAATTTGTATAAATGAAAATGCTTCAACTTTGGTTCTTGGTTCATTGGATGTGCCCACGTCAGAAACTTATAAACTGAAGTTTGAATGACACCACTATCCATAACAGTTTTGCACCTATTCAAGATCCTAATCTTATGTATTTGCCTAATTTGCATAAATTAAAATCCCACAACTTTGGTTCATGGTTCATTGGATGCACCTGTGTCACAAACCTATAAAGTAAAGTTAAAATGACACTTTTATCTATAATACTTTTGAAGCAATTCAAGATTTACATTTTGTGTATTTATTTTAAATAAAAATTCTACAACATAGGTTCATGGTTCGTTATATGCGGCTATGTCACAAACCCACATATCGAAGTTCAAATGACACCTGTATTTATAATACTTTTGAAGTTATTCAAGATCTATTTTTTTTTTTTTTGTATTCACCTAATTTGCATAAATTACAATTTTGCAATTCTGGTTCATTGGATGCGGCTATGCCACAAAGCTACAAATTGAAGTTGGAATAACATCTCTATCTATAATAGTTTTGAAATTATTCAAGATTTAAATTTGCATGTTCACCTAATTTGCATAAACCGAAATCGTACAACTTTGTTTCCTGGTTCATTGGATGTGGCTATGTCACAAGCCCATAAATTGAAGTTGGAATGACACCTGTATGTATAATAGTTTTGAAGCTGTTCAAGATTTAAGTTTTGCATATTCACCTAATTTGCATAAATTTTAAAGTTACAACTTCGATTCACTGCTCATTGGATGTGGCTTTGCCTGAAACCTATAAATTGAAGTTGGAATGGCATCTTCATCTATAATAGTTTGGGAGAAATTCAATTTTCAATTTTCCACTGCCCCTAAGTATCATAATTTAAGATTCAACAACTTTCATTTACTGTCTATTACATTGGCAAATGTAACAAATATCTATGTGCACATTGAAATTGTGTGTTTATCTGAAATAGTTTGGAAGATATGGAGCTTTTAAAATTCTAATTACTCCTAATTTGCCTAATTTTAAACGTTATAGCTATTCCGAACGATATGCACAATTCCGTTGGTAGGTTAGTCACCATGGCAAGTTCGGTGGTTTTCGGAATAATAGTTCCCAAGAAAAACTCCAGACAAATTTGGTCGTAAAGAAGAAAGAAAGAAAGAAAGAAAGAAAGAAGGAAAGAAAGAAAGAAAGAAAGAAAGAAAGAAAGAAAGAAAGAAAGAAAGAAAGAAAGAAAGAAAGAAAAAAAGAAAGAAAGACAAAATGTTTGGGTTCGCATCCAGACATAAAAATAACAACATTTATGCATCCTCGCATATCTCCCTTACTAGTGCATAATAGCAATTGCAATATTTTCGGTTCATATTTTTCTGCAGGGGTGGGAGTGGGTAATGGGGGGGGGGGTTGATCAGAAAGCCCAACCTGGTATGATACATCGCTGTGTTGATTTGGAGAACATGTGTGTGTATACACCTGAATGTTCTCAACAAAAAATGCTGGCCATTTTACCAGAAGAACAAAAACCACAAAACCCCAAGAGTAGTACAATCGAGATCATCCACCTGAATGTTATATAACAAATTTACCGTTGTGAATTATCCGCTTATATGACTCCAGGTGTTAACTATCGAATCTTCCCAGCATTTAACACATTGGCAGATATTTTGACCATCTAAGCATGCGGTAAGTTTTGCGAAAATCGAAACCTTTCGAAATAGTCCCGCCGTTCAGTTGCAGAAACCGATGCAGTTGAACTTTACCACGGGCCATCGTTTCTGTTTCACAGCAGAGACGTTTGGTCGGCAGCGATAGGCGTTATTTGCATTAGTCTATGTCGAATTTTTGTCGTGGTCACATCCAGATAATATTGGAGCCACACCAGAAATTATTTTACAGTGGCAAGCTTCGAACTGTAAATGCTCCCATCCCCACACACATACACACGTAAGTGTACAACCAGGAACATACCAAAAGACAAAAAAGAAAAAAAAAGTTTCATCGCATTCCAACTTTCATCGCAAAGTATAAAGTATAAACCCGTTAAGCAAATGATGGAGTATTATTAATCTCATTTTCGTCTGTTTATATTTCAGTCAGTTATGAATAAAAATTGCAGGCTAAATATTCAACAGTGCAACATTCATGACATGTAACTGATGAAGGTAATATGTTTGAACCAACATCTCTGTTCATTATCAATGCTTCGTTATTTTATTGACCTTTTCTTGGTTAAAATGAGTTACGCGGTGCACAGTCACGGGAATTTGTGTGCTTAATGTCAGAATTTTCGATCATCAGGCACTTGAGGGAAATATTTCCCAAAGGGCATCCAAAAAGAAGCAAAATGTGGAATCAGCTACTTTGTCTTCTACAAGAATCAGAAATAGTTTGAATATGTTATTTTGAGAAGCAATCAACTTGCAAATACATGAAAAATGTATTGTTATGCTGTGTTGGTATATAGGTGCCATACAACGTATACCGTAACAACTCTACTTATTGTCAATAAGTCCTTACCAGGTTGGTTTGGAGATCAATATCAGTTTGTTTCTGTCAAATGAAATGTTTCGCTTAAGGATACCAACAAGATGGGGCAGAAGTCTCTGCTTCATGTTTTGCTTTAAAGGAGTATTAAAATGCCCATTTAATCCTTATTTGAAATATATACGAAATCCGGACGAGAATAAAACTGTGAATGCAGATTTAATCATATTTGGTTGTCAATTATTTTAAGCTACGACTTCGGACCAGTCGTTTCTATTTAAAATATTTTCAGTTTGCACGTAAAGACTTGTGTTAGATGGAAAACCGTGTTTTCAATTTTTTTGTTTTTGTTTTTGTTTGTTTTTGTTTGTTTGTTTGTTTTTTTGTTTTTGTTTTTGTATTTTTTTGTTTTGTTTTGCATATCACCCTGATGTGACATTCCGTCCAGAGGGTTAATCCTTTATTTTGAACACCTTCCGAGTGCACATTTTAAAACATTCTGTGTGGAAACTGACGGCGGTAATGGTCATGCGAACCCACAAGTCCCGCACGGTTAATCATATCGGATATTGTGACGTCAAAATTTGATGGTGATATATGAACTACATACAGTAACAAAACAAACCATTGCAGCGAAAGCAACGCAAAATGTCGTGTATGGACCAATTTAATTCATCGTATCTTTGCTGATGAAGAAACAGTTACAGGCGAATTGCCATCTATTTCGTAATTTGACTTTCAGTTGGTCCGACTTCCTGCCTATTAAGTGCATCTAAAAGATGCTTACATGAAGCCAACTACCCAAGTGCTATGTGAAGAAATTGCTAAATAGCTTTCCTTGTAATATAATCAAACTTGAATTTTAAAGGTAACTTGCTGATAAACAAGCTCCATGAATAAAAAAAATGGTGTGCTTTGATCTTAATGTATTTATACCCAAATTCAGGCACATGATGCACCTTTAACTCTCAGATACAAATAGCCAATAATTTACATAGATATTTATTAAAAGTGCCGGTTCCGCAGACGCATTTTTAAATTTAGTTAGTTAAATATTTAGTTAGTTAGTTAGTAAGTTAGTTAGTTAGTTAGTTAGTTAGTTAGTTAGTTAGTTAGTTAGTTAGTTAGTTAGTTAGTTAGTTAGTTAGTTAGTTAATTAGTTAGTTAGTTAATGGGTTTTATAAGTAGGCCATGGTCGGACAAAGTAGGTCAAAGACGCCTATTATATACATATACAATGTATATATATATATATATATATATATATATATATATATATATATATATATATATATATATATGTGTGTGTGTATGTATGACTTCAGTGGAGGTAGCTTATTTTTGTTTGAAAATATCTTAGAACACTCAACCTCCTCTGATATTCTGCGACCACACTGAATTTGCCTTGGCAAAAGTAAAGAACACGAGGAAATATTTTTTAAGAGGCACGTGACCTTGACGTTCAATCTGCTTCGATACTGTGGGAATTAACCAAAGGTTGTACGTCGAGCCAGGCTGTCCGCAGAGCTCAACATCATGGAAATTGGTCCACAACTTTTCGAGTTATAGACACAAACGCAAGTAAGTCATGACCTACAAAAGTAGGCCAGGGTCACTTATCAAATACGGTGTGCACAATGTCATTGGACTAGGCTCTCAGTAGAGCGAGGACACTTTTGGTGACTGAGATTGAGCATGCATAAAAATCACTTCCCAACAAAATGCCTGGAGCCTACAGCTGGAACTCAAATCGATAAACTGTACTGCGCCAAAGCTATGCCCGGACTTAAGCTTGCCACAGACGGTTTAAAGCTTTTCATGCATTATTTGACAAAGAGGAAAATGTTTCCAACTTGCCATTTTTTAAAATAAACAAAGAAACATGTCAGAAGTCAGAGTTTGTCAGTCCCAGTCCTGAGGCAAAATTTCAATTTGTATGATCCAACTTTTAGCTCCGAGCAAGAAATAGATATACAAATAAAAGAAAGAAAGAAAGAGAGAGAGAGAGAAAGAAAGAAAGACAGAAAGAAAAAAAGAAAGAAAGAAAGAAAGAAAGAAAGAAAGAAAGAAAGAAAGAAAGAAAGAAAGAAAGAAAGAAAGAATTGCAAAGGCCACTACCTACACTCATGGACATAATAATAGGGAGGAAACCTTCGAACTAGTATAACACAAAACCACTAAAGTAACAGCATTAAACACTTCAATACTAGGAGATAAAGCCTTTTCCATTGAAAAAATTCAGTTTCAGTTCAGTCACTTGACATAACGGTGCTTTGTGGTCATGTATAAAAGGCCAGATCTTCTTTTTTTCGGGTTGGTCACTGAGACGCTCATAGTTATTATCTGAAGCTAATTCTGCCGACTTTTGGGACCAGTAGAAAAAGGGGGATCTGTCTGAGAAAGTTAGCGATGTCAACGTTCAAATTCCTTTTCAGGGACATTTAAAAAAGAATATCAGGAATAGAGCACATTTGACAAAGAATATGCGAGAAAATACTCAGTTTCGATGCGAGACAAACACAGTAAATTGGTCAAATTTCAGGGATCGTCCCTGCTGATGATGGGCAGTTGGCATCTTTGGAAAGTTCAGTAACAGTTCATCATCATCTGAATCAGTCTTTCTTGTAACTCCTTTTTGTGTGGCATTTTCCCTGTTATATGTACTTTTTGTAGACAGGCAAGTGACCACTGAGCGGAGTATATTTAACTCCTGCACTGCCCTCTGCCGGTTCCAACCTGATCATGAACATATAGAGCAACAATCTGCCACATTTCTCACTCAGCCAGCCATCTGTGCCCATCCATGACATATGGTAAGAGTATAAGAATGTGGTTTGAAAAAAAATAAAAAACGGTACCTGACTGTTGTATCACAGATTGCGCAATATTGTAAGTAAACTAGTGATGCATGACTCGACTGGTAAACAAGTACTGTACTACAAGCACTTATGGGGAAATTTATTTTGATCAAATTTTCCATTGTACTTCGGTTACACAAGCCCAAAGGACCTCTCCCAATAAAACGCACATGAGCGTACTGCATATACCCATAAGCGCTCGAATAGGAATGTGTCTGAAACAGTATGCCGTCAACAGGTTCGTCAGGTTATTGGGTTTTTGTACAGATTGTAGCGCATCTTTGCCTGCTCTACTCACTCAGGTAAACAGCAGTCATATTACGACAGCTTTTAGCTCGTTGTGGTGTAATATTAGTCCACCTTGCTAAGTGTCAACTTAAGGAAAAAGTTCTGTGCAGTATTTAAGAATTATATCTAACTTATTACCGTCTGAAAAACTACATAAAAGTTAAGTCATGTGGAAAACATCATTAAGTATCTGAAAGAATTCTCCAAAACCTCAGTCCTTGTGGGGCAAGGCCTTTTAATCATGTTAGTACCAGCACTGAGCAGTTCTGGCCTCCAGTTGCAATTTCCCCCTGTGCGAGCAAAATATCACATTATACGCTGGTGCCCAGACCGAAGTCAAGTTTCATTTCGCCGTATAAAACGAGAGCATGTATTCCAACATGCGTTACGGAAAAGTAGACGGCACATTTCTGGCATACTCCCCCAGCCCTCCTCCATAAACAAGTACAGGTTACAGTATGGTATAGTAGTCTACAGATATATAGTATGGTAGAGTGGTCTTTAGATACGTAGCAAGAAATGAAGGGAGTTTTCATTGGTTGCCATCATATTAACCTCTATGTTCATGTGTGATCTGTTGCTGATGAAGACGCGACCAGGAACAGCTGGTGAACTTGTATAGAGATAATTGAAGCTGCGTTTGTCGTCAAATTGTATTGTTAAACTTGTGTGACAGGAAAAGGTTTCAACAAATGCGGGAATGCGTGGTCATATCATAATCCACAACTATAATTATTTCCGGTTATTAGTATCATTTAACATAATCTTGACTTGGTCAATTAGTTTCCTGTGCTTGGAATTATTCGAGGATATAAATGTGTACCAGCGAGACCTACAATTTTCTATGATGAGCATATACATATATATATATATATATATATATATATATATATATATATATATATATATATATATATATATATATATATATATATATATGTATGTATGTATGTATGTATGTATGTATATATATATATATATATATATATATATATATATATATATATATATATATATATATATATGAAGTGGTTTGTTGCAAAACACAATATACGCCATCTCTCGCTTTTTCACCTCAGCTCCCCGTTGTCCATCTCTGGACCCTGTGCTAACTTGGTGCGGATATAACTTGGGTGGGTCTCTACCATGTTGGGTCAAAAGATGACGCTTCCGTGACTGTTGGATTCTTATGATTTTTTTTGGAGGGGGGGGGGGGGAGCTTAAAAAAATCTTTGAAAGCGCTTGGCCAATTGTTTCAAAATAATTCAATAATAGGGCTGCAATTTTTCTGTTTATCTCTCTGTCTGTCTGTCTCTCTCTCTCTATGTATGTATGTATATATATATTTCAATTTACATACACGCACACACATATTTATATATATATGTATATACATATATATATGTGTGTGTGTGTGTGTGTGTGTGCGTGTGTGTGTGTGTGTGTGTGTGTGTGTGTGTGTGCGTGTGTGTGTGTGTGTGTGTTATTGTAGTTTTCGACTTTTGCTGGACCGCACGCTGGATTTTCATCACACTGGGTAGGAATGTACCTTGACATGGTCTCCATCAATGTTGTTCACTTGGTGGGAGTACTGTCATTTCCCGATTTTTTGACATTTTTAATGCCCCCCCCCCCCCTTTCGAAGAAGGCGGGGCATATAGCTTTGCTCACGTCAGACAGTCCGTCGGTCGGTCGGTTGAAAGACTCTGGTTTCCGCACCTTAACTCAAGAAGTTTTTGAGATAGGACTTTGATAGTGCCCAGGTATATATTCCTGTATAAGGGCTAGGTAGAGTAAGAAGGTGGTTGACCTTGACTGTTTCCAAGGTCACGCAAGTACCATGTGGTTTCCACACGATAACTAGAAAAGGTTTTAATCATAGGACCTGCATATTGCACCGGATTATAGTCCTTATCCTGGTCTGGGTCAAATCTGAAGAGCCGTAACCTTCACCTAAATTTAAAGGTGACAAGGCTATTTTAGTGAAGCTGGTTTCTGCATTGTAACTCAGAATTTAAGTTATTAATATTGCACATGGTTATAGTTCTCAATTAGCCTGGTCAGCTTAGAAGCTGGATGACCTCGACCAAATTCCCAAGGTCACCACCTAGTGTCCTATTAGCGAACTTGATTTCCGCATGATAACTTAAGATATTTTTGACCTAGGGCTTTCATATTGCACAGGAATATAGCCTTCTATGAGAGCTAGGTCAAGTTCTGAAATGGGTGAACTTGAGTCAATTCCCAACATCACTGAGCCACATTAGTGAATTTGGTTTCTACTTAATAACTGAGAAGTTTTTGAGCCAGAGCTTTTATTTTGTAGATGTTTATAGTCTTCTATTAGGGCTATAGGAGCTTCAAAGAAAGGTGACATTGGCCTAATTTCTACGGTAACGAGACCACTTTAGTAAATTTGGTTTCTGCATATTAATACTCAGAATTCAACCTAGGATATCAATATTGCACATAACAGGCCTTTACAAGGGCTTCATAAAGTTAAAACATAGATAACCTTGGTCTAATTCTCAAGGTCACCGCACAGGTTGGGAAACTGTGGTTTCTGCACAATAACTCAAGATTTTTTTGAGATATGACTTTGATATTGGCCAAGTATATACTCCGTAATGAGGGCTAAGTGAAGTTTGAAGATGTCTGACCTTGATCTTATTTCCAAGGTCACAGATGTACTGCAATAACTTTTTATTTCTGCATAATAACTAGAAAAGTTTTTATGAGACGACCTGTATATTGCGTAGGATGATAGTCCTTATCCAGGGCTCAGTTAGGTTTGAAGACGGGTGACCTTGACCCAATTTCGATGGTCACAAGGTGACTGCAGCAAATGTGGTTTCTGCATCCTAACTCATAATTTAACAAAGAACATGAGTGCCCCATTTAGCACTATCAACAGGGTAAAGAGGGCGAACATAATGACTGTAGGAGGGCATTTATGTTTTACAAGCATGTCTTTTGTGTGTGTGTGTGTGTGTGTGTGTGTTTCATTTATGCAATGATCGATGATTACATTTTAGCATGCGTACTGTAGGGATAGCAGTATACTTGCATGTACATGTAGTTTTCTCCCAAACCGTAGACCATAGTTTTACGATTTTATTTTATGTGGTTTTTGGGGGGAGGGGGTGGGGGCTAAAATAATCTAAAACCACCTCGCAAATTGTTTGCAATTGATGACGAAAACTTCGGGTACATTAAACAGCACGCTACATTCACTTCGATCTTGGTCCGAATGTACCTTGTGGTGATTTCCAACAAAGATGTTCACTCAGTGGAGCCACTGTTATTTTTTGCTTCTTAACACATTTTCGAATTTACATAATGCTCAATTCTAGTACATATTCGCATGCCCAATATGGGAATACTTATGGACATGTATTTTATGTCATTTTCTCCAAATTTGTAGCAAGACCCATAACAATCTTAGTGATGTAGCTTAGGAATCTCTATCAAATATGTGTGATGGACGTTCTTTCTTTCTTCCTTTCTTTTATTTATTTGTTTATTTGTCTTTTTTTCTTTTAGAGGAATCCACTTCTCTTAAACTACTTGGCAAGTCCCCTTAGGAAACTTCTTGGACTGATGGGCCTTAATTGGTTCAAAAGGGGATGAATCATTTCCCCTTGATTTTGAATTTTGTTTGTTTTCCTTTTTTTTTTTTTTTTTTTTTTTTTTTTCGTTTTCGTTTTTTTTTTTTTTGGACCTGTGCTCCAAAACTACTGGCTGGATTTTCTTCAAACTTTGTTAGAATGCACCAAAGGAAATCTAATACCAAAGGTCGTCACTAGACAGGATTGATATCATTCCCTAACTGTTCATGCATCTTTTAATTTGCCCAATGTTCGGTAACTGTATACATTACGACTCATCAATGTTCATCACATGTCATGTCAATGAGAAAGGCAATGAGCATGTGTATGTGCAGGGCACAGTTTCTTTGAAGTTTGAGTTTCATGATCTGTGATCGATGGGGGAGGGGGATTCGGGGCTTTCAAACCCCCATTTCTGAACTAAAATAAAGTTTTCAAATTTGACTGCAGAATGTACCGGAGAGTGTCTTTTCCCTCATATGGGCCTAGCCTATATATATATATATATATATATATATATATATATATATATATATATATATATATATATATATATATATATATATATATATATATATATATATATATATATATATTTATATATTTATATTTATATATTTATATATATATATACACCTCATATCGACACTCAGATATCCGACATATTCAATATAATGACACAAACTTTCATCGGAAAACGTTTATTTTCTTTGTTATTCGACTCCTTTATCTGACATATTCAGTTATCCGACACATTTCTTCGGGAACAGATGGTGTCATTATCACGAGTTATATATATATATATATATATATATATATATATATATATATATATATATATATATATATATATATATATATATACATATATGTATAAACACACATATATAATGCCACCTTTACCGTAACACAAGCGCCCACAAAATTCTATGGCTCTAATGCTTAAGCTATATTTTAAAGTATTTTAAAATATTGATCTGAGCTTGACGCAGTGTGAAGATTCTATGGCAACCTCAACCACGTGTTTCTTCCACTTGAGTTACAGGCTATTCCCGTGGGGCGTTAAAATGCTTTCACGCCAGGCTTTGGCATCGATTAGGACTAGGGACAGGTGATTATACACGGCTATTGAATACCACGTGGGTGCGGCAAGAAACATTTTAAACTCCTAAAAAAAATAAAGATGACTGAAACTCTTCCATTTTTAGCATTACCCATGCATGTCAACTTCCCTTAGGCCCACTTCTGCCAAACAGTGATAAATCGGTTGCAAATACATGCATTGGTAAATCACGATGCAAACATGTAATTGCAATATTTGAAAACATACATTTGTACCCTCGTGGTCTCTGTAGTCAGTTTTATTGTTTCTTTCAAACGGTTGAAATCTTACTGAAAAGTTGTTGGCGGTAACGACTAACGTTAGTCGTCACGGAAACAAAGTTGGCGCGTTGCATTTGACAGTTGATGGATATTAGTGGCCCAGACAGTGCAGGCAGAGGCCTCCAAATCAGTGGGCGAGTTCTTGAGACACAGCTGTCGTCAGGAATTAAGCTGCCACGGTAAATGATTGTTTAGTTCACGAAACACGTTCATCCGAGCAACTCGATGGCGTCCCGAAAAGCCCAAGCTTTGCCACCGGCATTGTTTCGTCTGGAATAGCCCACGGGCGCGTCAGGGCCAACCCGGTCATGGTTGCCCCGAAGGAGGTCTGGGGATACCGTGCACCGCATAAAAACTGTGACGTAGTGCACAGACGGGAAACCCGATCCGAACCATTGCGCCGCTACCAGCATTTCTCTGTGCAGCAATCAGAGTAGATGGTCTCAGCAAGCACTGTGATCGTAACTGATTCTGCGGGCCTCTGCTTCGGTAAGTACAAATCGACGGAGCACGCCCGAACATAGTGTTCTCTGGCACTGAATTACACGCAGAGTCACTTGTATTTATGGGGAATGGATTTACTTGATCAGGAATTCCGATGGTTGTACAGTTCATTGTACCGACAAAGGCGAGAAGTTGACCGGGAACCAGATAGGACACCGGGGCTTGAATGTCCACAGCCAAGGAGAGGATGTGGGCTTTATATATGCCACAGCAAACAAAGGCTACAGCACTTTGTATGTAAGCACTAGTAGTGATCAGTGATAGCAACTTACGGGAACTTCACTAAGGTTACCACGGGAAAAGTAAAGTTAGTGGAGTTATTTTCACCGACGGTCTGGCGTACGTCTGGAGTAAAGATGGAAGAAAGTGCGGAAAGTGGCTTGCTGGCTGGTGCTACCGGTACACCCTCCGTTACATTGAGCACTAGTTCCATCTTGCGTCGCAGGAGGCGAAATCCGCTGCTGGCATTGACTCGACGCTATCAGTTTGAGAACCCCGAGATGGAGAAGTTATATCAGCGTTACATCTTCAAGCTCCGCCAGTCCTCACTGGCGACCCTACTTGCTTTGTTTATAGTCCTCACAGCAACCTTGTCCATTTTAAACTTCGTTTATGTGCAACAAATAACAGTGGTAAATGTTTATCATGCAATTCACTGCGGCGTTTTTGTATGTCTTTTCATCTACATCAACACAAAATATATGCACGGAAAACATCTTCCTGTCCTCAGCTATATTATCCTAACTTTATGCATCACTTTTGCGGTGATTGCTTTACCAATAAAATTCGGGGATCGTTCTAGTTACATGCTTTACAGTCCCGCAGATGGAGTGTGGCAGATAGTTTTTGTGATTTTTATGGTGTACTGTATGTTGCCTATGAAATTTTACATTGCTCTTGGCATTGGAATACTTCTACCACTAGTCCATACCAGTATATCGATAGCTCTTGCGAACAGCTCCCCCTCGTTGCTATGGAGACAGGTAAGTGACATTTGAAAGTTTTATTAATACTTTTGCATTGCATGTTTTAATGAGCTCAGGTGTACAATTGTATCTCCATGGGTGTACCCACCGATACGGATGTCTCCTGGTAAAAGGAGCATCACCTGTCTTTATTTTGGTTTGAGGATATCCAGGTGGTATATCAGCTGAACCATTGGCATTGTTCACTGTTGGGGAATGGCAAGTCAATTGCCTTGGTAGAAAAATGTCCTGCAGATTTAGGTTAGCAGTTAGCACACTTTTCCTGTCCGTCATTTTCGCGACGGTAAGTATTGGGATACTGTTCCCCCGGGTCAGTTCTATTATAACACAATCAAACTAGCTTTTATGGTGCTGACCCCTGCAGTACAGGACCAGTGACCCCCTACTTCTGACAAGCACCAGGCCCGTAACTACGCTGAATAAGTAATAACCCTCTGATCCCTGAATTTCCATTCGACAACATACAAGGAAAAATAGTAATTCCGTTAAGTTCATTCTGTTAAATAAATCCGGACGTTTTACATGTGTTGACACCAATGCACAAATTTTCAGTTCTGCTCAGAATTAATTAACCCTATACAAAACTGTACACAGACGACCTGATAAAGTTAACCCTCTTTCCACCGGCTTAAAAACACTTTAAATGTTTTTCTTTCAGCTTGATAGATATTGAGTAACTTCAATGCAAACCTGGAGACGATTAGCCACGTGTCATTAACCTAATTGACTTTTCCTACCTTGTTACATATGTTCCTACCTGGGGGCATGTAGAATCTTTAATGGATGACCTTCAAATACAACTGTGCACGTTTAAAAAGAAGGTTACTACTCTATAATATAGATATATTGTACATACGTGCAATGTTGGCACTTGCTGACATAACGAATTTAGTGCATTATCGCCCGTACATCCATTGCAATTGTGTGCCTTTGGTCACGTTGGGAGAAAGTTCCATATTTCTCTTTACCTTGTCAATTCAATTCCGTCGTCCACCCCAAACTCGGCAAGTGCGAAAGGGCCGAGTCTTTTGGGCTACCTGCTTTCTTGTTGTCTTCACACTGAAGGATATGTATTGTGTTTGGTGCATACATAATGATTGACGCCGGTAAGATATCAGCTGTAACGAAGCAGAAGCAGGCATTTATTAAAAGCTAAACCTAGCATGAGATAACGGTTGGTGTTTCCTGAAGGCATGTGTTAATGTAAAGTAAAATGTATTTGTCTCTTAAGTCAATAGACAAAAGATCCAGACATCCTGAAAGCATTATTGTAAATACGTTATCGCTAGATTCAATGTATTGACGTTTCTTTCAGCAATTAATACCTCATCGTGCTAACGCCGTAAAGTATACAGGTTTGAAACTGTTTATAATTACTAGCTGTTATGATCATGACCCCCCCTGTGTGACTCCTATCATTAGCAATTGACTCATTTATCGCAGGTTTTGGCATCTTTATGGCAGGTCTTGGCACCATCATCACAGTCCTATGCCTTCAGTGCAGGCAAAGCTCTGCATTATCTCTACTACGCTTGACAGTGGAATGGATTAAAACAAAAACAAAATAAAAAAAAAATGAAAAAAAAAAGACCCGGAGATTGGCCAGGCAACACTATGCTCAGGAAACCTATCACAAGAAGACAGGGGAATGACAGTCTAATCGTGTGTAAACACAACTGTCTACCTCTGTGGACATTCTGGTATAACTGTGAATACTTTTTTTTCATGGGTTCGAAGTTTGGCGGTTTTTTATGTGGGGACTTGTCACTGAAACAAATATTTTTTGTTATAATACCCATCCATGCCATATTAAAAATCTTTTCACTAGATTCTTATTTTGGCGGTTTTGAAGCATCAGCAAAATAAACTAAATTAAGAATACAGTGAAATTAAATTAATTCACAGTATTTTACTAAGAGTGAGGTTGGTGTTTAATGAAACGTAACGTAAAAAGCGGGTGACATATACATATCACGAAATATTCAACCCATGTAATTATTTCGATTGGTGATTTATTATCAAATGGTGCCAGTTTGTAATACACGTAATATATAAACCGAGGTGGTATGAGCGATAAAACAGTCATAAAGCAACAAACAGATGGCAGACATCAATTGTATATATTGATACGTGGGAACCATAACGCATTGCTGTATTGCCAAAATGTTTCAACCGTATTGGTTGCACTCTTTGCACTATGTATCATCAACCCCCTTGTTAAACCCCATGATCAAAGAGGGGACCACTTGGAAGTGAACTTCCTGTATCGAATTTCTGTTTCTGGTTGCTACAGGAGGTGAATCATGCACGAGGGGAGCTCAGTTGGTATTTAATGTTGTGAGATATGGTTTTAGTGTTTGAAACAGGGTCACCGGGGTCGATGTGACGGATGCGTGTCTGTGTTTCAGAAAAGAAACACTCGACCGGTCGTTGTGTTCTGTGCTATTTAACTGAAATAGATGGAAGAAGAAAGCAAGTAATATTTCCATATGCCCGTGTTTTTAATATATATGTTTATTCTTAGATTCTCGTTCGGGCGATTCACTTTATCCATACCCATTTGTTTGGGGTCCGGCCACCAAAGTTTCATGACTCTCAAACCGTACAAGTATGCAGACTCATGAAATGCAGTGGCACCCTTTCCCGCCTTTTAGGACATCCACGTAATCTTTGTGTTACATCTGTCAAAGAGTATTTAATACGGGCACATTTGTGAATATATGTTGAACATCGGGAAAGGACAGCACACTTCTGTATTCCAAAAAAAAAAAAAAAAAAACATCAAAGTTAATAAGCGCAGTGTGACTGGTAATATGTTAGGTACAAGACCCCATTGCTTCAGTGACTTGAAGGCAAATAAAGCGGGTCACGGGTGTCAGACTTGCTAAGTACACGTGTTCATTTTGGTGCCGAGTCGGTCGCAAAAGAGCGACTTGGGGTTAAAGACACACACAGGTAATTTGCCACCGCAAACTGAACCGATGTAGTAGTATCCGCCACTCATCGGGCGTCCAATAAATGAGGGCCTTTATGGTATTACCCATTCAAGTTTGTTAAAATTCTCGAAGAACGGGGCCCCTTTGTTGCTATTGTGTGCCCCTGGAAGGGCTGAGCTGCCTGGAAGTTGCCAAAGTATGGTTCCTTGACAGCCCGATCGCAAGCGCTCAAGCAGGTCAGGTGCAAACAAGAGTATTTTTTTTTTTATCAAACACATGGCGGTATGTTCATCTGTGAATTTACAAGGCGTGCATGTACACATAAAGCTGTGTCGATGCTGTTTTTTGTTGGGAGAGTGTGTTTAGTGGAATAACCGTAACCTTTCAAAGAACGAGTAAGTGTGAAGTAGAAGGCGTGTTTAAGGTTGAGTAAAATAGACTCATGTGCGATGTCCCCGGTGCTGTCTGATGTTTGTGTAAATTGATAGGCTGTATGAATTATTTACACTGCGGTTTACTGATGATAAATGTATATTTCCACGTTTAAAGTACCACACTCCCACCCGTGTCTATTTCCTTAGCCCCACAAGTGAGAGTGTCCCATCAGCAGCAGAAGTGTTTCGGAGAAGTTACGTTGAGAAAGTTCGAAATTTATATTAAAGCATGCCGCAAATAATTTGGCCGAGAGCTGAGATTTTTCAACTCGCTTGTGGGCGAATACATAATATATATGTTGTATATATTGGCGGCAGTAGGCCCAATTATCAGAAGATCGAGATGCCTGCACGCCATATGCTGGGTAGCACCCAACTAGAGCGTATGTAAAGAAACTAGATACGATGGAATCCCCCTTGTTTATTCCGCGCCGGCCGGTTTGGGTCCATGTGCTTTTATGCGCCAAAAACGCAACATACCCGTCGGGACTGATGTTTCTTAATAACGCTAATAAACTTTGTTATGCTGTGACATTTATTTATATGATAGTTGTTATTCCGGGGGACCATTGGGTAAAATTCACAAGTGGCTAATGTTCTCGATGCATGACGATGTAAGCCCTATGTATGGAAAGGAGAGTAGCCACAAGATATAGGTAATTTGCTTCAGTTATGATTCGAACAAAAACGTTTTATTATATTTAGAATACCGATATAAAGCACATAACAGCAAAATATAAAAAAATATAATATATTAATCAAAACAAAGCTATGAGTACAGTTTTTATTTATTCATTTATTTTATTTTTATTTATTCATTATTATTATTATTATTATTATTATTATTATTATTATTATTATTATTATTATCATCATCATTATCATTATTATTATTATTATCATCATTATCATTATTATTATTATTATTATTATTATTATTATTATTATTATTATTATTATTATTATCATGTACATTGTAGACTTTTGGAATCTAAGCGTTTATTTCATCTTCAGTCCACATACCCTCATATAAAGGAGTCCAAGAGGTTGTCACTGAGACAAGAAAAGTCACAAAGGACCAGTCTGGCCAATTATCGTTCCGGTCCACTACCATTGGCTGCAGTTATCACCTCATGCCTTGGTTATGTCGAACTCCAAGTAAGCGTGCTATAGCACAAATAGAAATTTTCAGACATAATGTCATCAATCCATTACAATTGTCCAATGTATTACATCCATGAAATTGCACAAGCCTATGTTATGTGGTCCGAAGTCTATTGCTTAATAATTCGCCCTCAGGAGACGGACTGGACACTTTACCTCGGACATATGATACAGGGAAAAGCTGTTGACCAATTGCACGTTGTTTTGATTGAAATTTTTAAAAAGGCAGACAAACACTTGGACATTAAATGTTATTTTAATCAAGAACATTTGCATGACTTTATATCATTATCAGGGTTCCTCAAGGTTAAAACTGCTGCGCTAGCTTTTAAAAAAAATCTAATTGTAGGCCGATGCTGTTCTGAGTGAATTGTAAAACATAATTGATTCCATCACAAACCGCAAAGTAAAAGATTTCAAAGAAATGGAACCACGCTTACCACCATTATAAATATTAATGCATTGAAATTTTACAGCATAAATTGCAGGACAGGTCAGTCGGTGAAGTTTGATTGATATGCTCCACTACCTGCGCTTGACCTGTGCGGGCTGTTCCGCTAAAATACAACACTCGTGTGTGTTCTCGCTCGGGTCGCATGACTAAATCTCAAGTGTGGACATGGAAAATGCACCTGTCGTGTACAGAATAGTGAGACTTTGAGGTTCTTGAAGATGTGTCAAGTTATGAATGTTTCCTGGTCGACTTGCGCTGTACGCTGATTTATCAGACGGACAGGTGTTATAAATTCCAATTTTTGAGAGAAAAAAAAAAGATTCTGAACTGCGGATTGTGTCAAGTGTTTGTCAGATTGGTCGTGACCTGGAACGCAGCGATGCCAACATTCAAAAATGCTCTTTCAGACACATTTAAGTGAAAACAGCAGGGACAGAGCACATTTAACAAACAATACATAAGAAAATGGTGTTTCAATGCGGAACACACACCGTGAGTTGGTCAAAATTTCAGCTAATTGCAGAGACTGTCCCTGATTATGATGAGGGACAGTTGGCATCTCCAGTAAAGCAAAGTGCTGGAAAATATATGTTCCTTTTGTTTTGTTTCTTTAATTATTTGTCTTTGCAAGGGACAAATTACATACTCAAATTTGATTCTGAAATTTGATTAGCGAATTCCCTTTTAACTAGTGCAAAATGACCTGTCATGCATTCAAATGAATTATAGAATTGGCTAGCCATTCTTCATTTTGACTAGCAATTTCAATATTTTGATCAGTAGCAAATGGCTATGCGAATCCAGTTATTTTGAGCCTTGCTTTGAAACCGCGAAATTCCTGTTCTATCTGAAATTATTTCCACAACGCAAAACATTTTCCCTCTGACAAGTCAAAACAACCATCTGCGTAGACTTCGATATAAACATAATCAAGCTAATAATATTGGCTAGATCGTTTTTATGTGTTAGGTATCTTACTTCCTGACAGATTAATCAAAGAGAAATATAGACAGAAAATATGATGACAAAACAATTGCGCTCAACAGAAAATAATGAAAAGTATTGTTTTCAAAGCTATCTTTGTGATTCCCCCAAATTCTGTATACTACTATTACAAAACAATGAAAACGTGGTTTGCTGTGCAGATTTTGTTGTTGTTGTTGTTGTTGTTGTTGTTGTTGTTGTTGTTGTTATTGTTGTTGTTGCGGGTGGGGGGTGGGGTGAAGGGAGAGGGTATCAAAGCAAATTTAAACACTAAATTTCAACCAAACGCAACACTTTAAGCGGTAGTTGTGCTAAGTAACCTCTGCTGTCTGATGTAGTTGGTTTAGATCTTGCAATATACAACCTGGAAAGTGGAAGTCCCAGTTTTAACTGTTTATCATTGAATATGACGTATCATTGATTCGGACATGCAAACAAACGTGCAAAGTGATTAAGCGTTTGGCAGCACGTTACCCGAAACGCTCCAGTATAAACGCGTAACGGTAGTAATTCTCAGACAGCCAGGTTGTTCATCTACTTTTCTTCACCATTGCAAAGTAGCGACATCGGCAGCGTATGGTGGAAAGTGTACAGGGGCAACACGGAAAAAGTTCTTCATGCCTTCTGACCCACTTTCACTTCGAAGCACCGAATTCGAATTAAAGTAGACTCTCATGTTATATAGTGCGGCAGACAAGAACCGTCTCTGAATCAAATGACCGTCAGGGTTATTACATATCATTAAATTTTGGGTAGCAGATCCTTTGTGTGATTGGTTAAATGCTATCATGTGACCAGCCTTTTGAAAAGGACTATTGCCTGCTTCGAATCGATGCGCCAGGCATAAGATTATTGCCCAGACAAATTTGATATTTTCAGTTTCAAATTCAGGTTGTCTCATGTTAGTGTTGAGGTGTTGCTCGTTTTAAATTAGAATAGTGTAGCCTAACTTAAGTGCCGGCAACACCACTCTGACTGTTATTTTTACTTTTGCATACCACATGTTCACTGAATACTGTTAATCAAAGTGTGTGTTCAAAATACTGAAATGTCTGGCACCATATATATATATATATATATATATATATATATATATATATATATATATATATATATATATATATATATATATAATTTTATTGAAAATTTAAGGCAACATATATAGCATTTTTACTGGGCAATAGTCCAGTAAAACAGGCAATATTTGTATACTATTGACAAAATATTGCCATGGTGTTCTTTCTGTCCAACACAATCTTAAAAACAATTTAAATTTGTTAACCTTTCCAGGCTAAGCAGAAGTCTCTTTTTATGGGCGTGTTTCATAAGGAACATATATATATAAAGAAATAATCCCACGGACAAAGGACCCCAGCTCCCCAAGTTGGCATCATCGTTTGTGATTCGCTGATCTGATTATGGGACGGTGGCATGAAACCCGAGCTTATATAAAACCAAGAATGCAATTTGTTACATGTAAATTGGTGCTGCTCATTGCAAGGTAAATAAACATCGCAAGAAGCAAAGTAGATCCGTCTCTGTCAGTGGACATTGGCACGAGTACAACGATGCAAAAATGCAATGGCATTTTCACCATGCGGCAGTGGGCTGCATTGCGCGCGCACAGAATCGTGATGTAAGCAACACAGACACCAACATCCAATTTTTTTTTTTGTGTGTGTAGCATTTTTGACTGATTGAAAAAGTTACAGGGATACAAGGACCAGAGATTTTACACAAGCATGGTATTACTCGCCCGTTAGGTGACAGCAGTGCTTTGATTCTCAAGGTGATCTGGCCGGAAGTGCACAATTACCAATTTCAATTTCCAGCCACTTTTCTTTGCGTGTTCGTGATGAAAATACGCAAAGTTCGGAGCCAGTGGAAGTGACCTTCTAGCCCTCTTGATCCTTAGACTGTGTGGTGTGCTACAGGGTCCTGCTTGGTCACAAGATCAGTTTATCCCCAGTGACATTTGAATGGCGGCTGGCGTTTAATGCCACATGAACAAAACTTGACGAGATGACCAAGAAATGAAATGCAGTCGAATGCTGTGATATCACGCATAGCAATACAAATAATTCACCTTGATACTGATCCGCAACATGGTTTCCTCATGTCTTGGTGTGACATGCAGGAATATTCAGAATTTTCTTCTCGTTTCGAAATTGCTAAATGCTTCAGAATCTAACTAGGTTTCTATGTGCTCTGTAGAGTTCGAGTTACTGTTTGCTTTTGAATGACTAGTGGTAAATGCAGCCTAAATAGGAGGTATTCATATTATCTGGGAGCCTGTGCTGCCTTCTAGGCTGCAGCAAGGAGCTTGACAGGAAGGAGGGCAGATTCATGTATCAAACAGGGTCGTCAAAAGAGTGTCTATGATAAAAGTAACAACTCAAGAATGCAGGAAGCTTGAGAAAAGTCATTCACTAAGTTTTAAAACGTACAAGATGATAAAATTGTTTAGAAAATATCATTTGTTTAGTCGAAAAGGTGTTATTTCTGGATGGTTTATGGACATAACAGGTACAATTGCCTTCATCATGGCGGAGGAATAGTTCTGTTGCCTAGCAACTGAGGAGCCCAGAGCAGGTCTGCAGCTAATATAGTTGAATATGAATACCCACTATTCTTTCACAACCTTCGTGCCCCACTATTGTCAGTTTTTACGGCGATAGGGCGAATGCACGCTTTGTGGCAAGTTGTGTATCTTTTTATGCACAGACTCCGCCCACTTTTATTCACTTCTGTCTATAATGAGTGGGTAGTTCCGAACGGTTCACTCTTCATTAACATCACAGCATATAGATTTGCTGCAGAATTATATTTTGTTCTGAAAGTTCACAAAGACTTAGGCGGGTGTGCTCATAAAATATATCAGTACACTGTCATAGGGGTCATAATATTTTTCTTAGCAGTCAAATGATATATATTTTGCCTGCGAGGTTACTCTGTACATGGTGAATCAAGTTTGATAGCAACAATTTATTATTTCTTTTAAATTGCTTACCTGGTCGTGCGAGTCGCTGCATCAATTTTTAATGGAGGGGGGGGGGAGAGAGAACAAAACAAAGCGCATTGTGTATGCAGCTGTTGGAGACACACAAGGAGGAAAGGTCAACATAATGACATGAAAGATGGACATATGGCCAGCAGGCAAAAGTTGTCTTTTCACGTGATAGTCATTTCTGTCGGGAAAAAGTTACATATAGATTTGCATCTCCACCTCATTTTTTGTGATGGAAATGTGAACAATTTTGCCACAACGTTAACCAGTTGTCGGTACAGAACCTAATTCAAGACGCAGGCCCGTCTCTTTAAGGCAGTATATTTGTCATTTGACAGCGTTAACCAGTTGTCAGTGCAGAACTGTTTCCTGTGTCTATAAGGCAATACATTTGTCATTAGACAGCCTTAACCTGTTGTTGATGCAGATCCTTATACAAGCCACAGGTCTGTCTCTATAAGGCAGTATATTTGTCAGTTGGCAGTGTTAAGCAGTTGTCGGTGTGGAACTTCATTCGAAATACAGGTCTGTCTCTATAGGGCAATATATTTGTCAGTGGACAGCAACCAGTTGTCGGTGCAGAACCTTATGTAAGATACGGGCCTGTGTGTTTTAGGCAATATATTTGTCATTTGAAATCGTTAACCAGTTGTCGGTGCAGAACCTTAGTCTATATACAGGTCTGTCTCGATAGGCGATATATTTGTCAATGGACAGCGTTAACCAGTTGTCGATGCAGAATCTTATTCAAGGTACAGACCCGTGTCTGTAAGGCAATATATTTGTTATTTGACATCATTAACCAGTTGTCGGTGCATAACTTTATCCAAGGTACAGGCCTGTATCTATATGCAATATGTTTGTCATTTGCTAGTTGAGAACACTTTCTTATTGCCTGCTAAATAGACTTTCTGGAGGGCGATAGAGTGTTGGTCCCCGTCGAGAAGTCTGCTAAGGAGGAAAACTTTCTTATAGTTCGAGCACTACTATTACAATTATTTTTGACGAGTATATCAGCTTTTTAGCTGTTGAAAGTTTCGCCCTACATGCAGATGATTTAAGTCATAATATATCGTGTTCATCATTTGATCCCATCTTTGGTCGTGGTAGCTATCTTTTTCTCTGCAATTGTTAAAAAATATAGACTATAAGCCTCGATGACGTCCCAAATACGTAGATACTCCAACAGATCAACTGTGGAGATCACCCACGCGTCATGGGCAACGAGCAGAAGACTTTGTCTTCCTGCAACTGTTGTATCTCTCATCGTAGATTTTCGCTTCATTTGTGGCGGTTACTTTGAGACTTCTGAAAAGCACATTATTCCACGTTTTAGGAGAGTGCGCTTTCTGTGCGAAAAAAACAATGACAATGCCCTCATGCCCGCTTACATTTTGTAACAGACGACACTTTGGCCGTAAGCCATAGAACGGTACATCCATGAATCATTTTGAGCATGCAACACAATGTTTCTGTGCAGAAACTGTTTGTTCCACTTTCATGCGTGACAGGTAAAAATATGGTTGTTGGTTGTTATATGAAGGGCTCTCTTAATCTTCAGTTAGTCCCATTCAGTATTTATATATCTAGGCCAACCTGTCTGGCACTCTCTGACCCAATCAATATGAGTCATGTTTATATTTTCCGCGATAACAGTCATGATTATTCTGTTATTTTTATATGAATATATTTATTCTGGGTAGTCTCGCGTAGTCCGATACTGTGCTTCCACGAAGAGTAACATGGCTGCAGTTTGATGCCTTTATAAAGTAAGAATTGATGTTCGAAACAATCATGCAAATTGCTTGCATTCTGAAGAGCAGAAGAAAAGAACAGACGGTCAACTGATATCTCACTGTGTGTTACTCCCATTGAATGATCATGGGTAAACGATTGTTAAACTTGTAATTATGTCTGTGTGCCAACACATACATATTGTTTTTGTAGGAATTCTTTATTATGTCTGTGTGCCAACACAGCCATTTTCCCCTTCTTTCTTTCTTTCTTTCTTTCTTTCTTTCTTTCTTTCTTTCTTTCTTTCTTTCTTTCATCATTCTTTCGTTTTCTTTCTTTTTCTTTCTTTCCTTTTTTGCTTTCTTTCTTTTTCTTTTTTCCTTTTTCTTTCTGTTTGTCTTTCTTTCATTCAATTAATATGTTTGTAACACTGTACATTTTTGTGATTTACATCTGACCTCTACAGGTCAAGGTCAATGTCATTTGGACTTCGAAGTTTTCATCAAAAGTTTTAGCATTTAATGTTTACAGCTATTGAAGACAGACGCACAAATTTACTTTGAAGCAAATCTTCTTTTTCTAGTTTACTATTTTCTTTTAGTTTGCATGATTCGTACAAAACATAAACCTCTTCACACTTACAAGGATTATATACCAGGTATTGTAACGAAATGTATTATCGCTAAATATAAACTGCACACTGTGAACAGCAGCGGTATATTGAAAGAGAAAAAGAGCCTATTAGTACAACGCAACTGAAAAATGCGGATTTTTTTTTTTTT
This sequence comes from Hermodice carunculata, assembly GCA_964020975.1. NCBI lineage: Eukaryota > Metazoa > Annelida > Polychaeta > Eunicida > Amphinomidae > Hermodice > Hermodice carunculata. Next base: position 28,544,887 of record OZ026612.1, read on the forward strand.
TTTTAAATTTACCATGTGGTTAAAAATATAACCATACCTACCAGATACAACAAAATGATATGAGGGCATACCGTATGTTACAAGGTCATCCTCAAATTAATTTCCTCACATGTGGAATAGGATATACCCTAATTGTATTACCACAAGGTCATCGTGAAATTGATTTCTCACATGTTTAACTTACAAGCAGATAATGATATATTATCAGGCTTCATTTTTGCCTGGGAAGCAGACGCAGTCTTGATGCGCCTGGGTTATCCTTCTTTAGCACAAGGCGGCTTTGCAAGGAAGGAAGGGCCATTTCTGTTCACTCTCAAACATTCACTGCTCAACCCAACATAAGTGTAAATGTAGTCTGGCAACATACAAGAAAGCAGTCCGTGGTCGTGCCTGGAAAACGCCAACCAGGGATACCTCTTGATATGTCTTCATTCCATAATGACGTGACTCTGTTGTAAAAAGAAAAAGACCTTTGCACAAACATTACAACTTCCTTTCCTGAAACATCCGGGGTTATCGCGCCGTTTTCATCGTTTTCTGGATCGTTTGGGAAGAAACCAGGAGTGTTCACGTCACCTGCTTGCGTTAGTAAAGATTACAAATAAGTAATTAGATCCACTAACATTCTTGAGGCATGCTTACTATGCTACCCAATGGCCAACGGTCATAAGTTATTATGTCGGTCTTGGATGAACGTGCAAGCATGAATAGAGGTATACTATATTCAAAATCAAAACACACCGAGTTACTTTTATTTCGCTTGTGCGTTTTTGGTTGACGGTTCCAAAACCAGACAACTACATGGGATGACGCGTTTGATGGGATTTATATTCAGGATGGCGATTGCATCGATGTTGGTCAAATTAATAATCACGATGATTTTGTGATAATAGTGGGACGAGATTACCGAACATTTTAGAATAAAACTTTTTTTTTTTTTTAAATTTTTGTCCAACGGGGAGACGTTTAAAAGCATATATACCTGGGTTTCTGAGAGACGCTTATTATGTGCGTGTGCCAACACAGACATTCACTCTCCTTCTTTCTTTCTTTCTTTCTTTCTTTCTTTCTTTCTTTCTTTCTTCTTCTTTCTTTCTTTCTTTCTTTCTTTCTTTCTTTCTTTCTTTCTTTCTTTCTTTCTTTCTTTCTTTCTTTCTTTCTTTCTTTCTTTCTTTCTTTCTTTCTTTCTTTCTTTCTTTCTTTCTTTCTTTCTTTCTTTCTTTCTTTCTTTCTTTCTTTCTTTCTTTCTTTCTTTCCTCTTTACCAGCAATTTTGTCCGACAGTTTTTCTGGGCGCTATTACATTTGGAAACTCCAAACTTGCCATGTTTGTATAGCTCCAAACATTAAGTCATGTCTTTTGATGAAGAGGGGCGATGATATTGAATATTATACAAATTAGCGCCATTTGAAAACTTAAATCTCGAATATCGCCAAAACTGTTATGGGTGCAGGTAACCAATCCAACCTCAATTAATATGACTGTAACACTGCACATTTTTGTAATTTACATATGACCTTTAAAGGTCAAATGTCAAGGTCATTTTGCCATTTGAAATTTTCTTCTAGCCATAACTCGGTCAATTTTGATCCAATTTTGATCGTGTTTTGCTCAAATTGTAGATATTGTAACACTATATGTTTTTATTATTTTACATGTGATCCCTAAAGGTCATAGGTCAAGGTTATTTGGACCTTTGAAATTTTCATCCAACCATAACTTTGTCAATAAATTTCCTCAGAATAGGCCCACACATAAATCAGACATATTTTCTTACCCCCCCCCCCCCCACACACACACTCACACTGTGAAAGCCTGGCCTCCATACCTATCAGCACACAGGCAGTGGTGCCAGTGCCCAGTGCTGTGGGCTTACCTTCAATCCCAAGGGAGACTGGTTACATTGATTAGAGAGTAAACTTGTCTGCATTATGTTACAAAGCACTTCCCCGAGCAGGCTACATAGTCTAATACCTCCTTGGTGCGACTACCCATCAGAATAAAGTATTGCTGACTTGAGAGGTGCCACGCAGGAGGGCATCTTTAGATTTCATAATCATAATCATCATCATCATCATCATCATCATCATCATCATCATCATCATCATCATCATCATCATTATCATCATCGACAGGTGCCATTTCAACTACAATTGATAGGTTAGTGACATATAAAAAAAGTATAGACACATTTGTTTTACATGGATTGTGAAAGAAGTCAAGCTGACTTATCGAGTCACTCTCCATGGCACAGATGTTGGCGTATACTTCCTACCTTGCCTAGTGGAGGAAACCGAAGAACTCGGAGAAAACCACCGTGCACGGTTAAAGTGGTAGGAACTTTTTCCACATGCTGCCCAGGACGAGAATCGAACCCGGTCGCAGAGGTGAAAGGCGAGCGTCTTACCGCTCAGCCAACCGTGCACCCGCACATAGCAGCATTTCAATGAAATATGAACCATAAATTTAGCATGTCTTTGTAAAGGGAGATTCAGATCAACTACCAGAAATCGCTCGAACGGATCCAGACTCCCGGTAATGATCACCTGTAATATGGAAGGATTTTGGTCAGGGTCAGTGGGTACACAGCTGTTGTATTTCTGGACCCAGCAGTGACATTAGCTCATCAGTTAATAGCTACAACATTGTTTCATAACCTTTGCAAGCGCTGCCCAGTTCCAACAAAGATTCATTTTTTTCATCCCTGTTCAGCCTGTGCAAACTTGCAAATTAAGTTTGCCCACACACTTTAGTAGGTCGTTGATCCTTAATAGTCAACCATGTACTTGTACCATGGTATGAAATTTTGTCAAGAGCTATGTGAAGTTGGGCGTTGTCTGTGCAAACTTACTTAGGTTTGCTGACACATTCAGGCTGGTGACACTCAACACATAGATCCCTGTAAGATACATGTATATTCATTCATTCATTCATTCATTCATTCATTCATTCATTCATTCATTCATTCATCTATTTATTTATTTATTTAAGAATATGTTTACCCTGGGTGACCCTTTCAGAGCACAGCTCTGTTCTGCCAAGGGGCCCAGCATACATCTAGCTGAATAACTTAACTAAAAATTTAATGTTAAAGGAAACGAAACTAACACTTACTAAAAGCTTATAAGGGTTAATATGACAAGGCGAAATTACTAAACAAATCTACAAGACTAGGAAACTAAAAGGAGTTGAGAAACACAGGTACTAAGATACATCATTTAAAAAAAGTGAACCTTATACTGACATTTAAAATCACACACATTTTTGCAGTCCTTTAAAAAGTCCGGCAGGCTATTAAAAATGCTAGCACCTTCATACACCTTATCAGTACATGTATATCAATGTATACATGTTTCATTTGTTGCAGTCATTTTATGCCCTAGATTTACAAAGCATGGGAATCTGGTGTTGATGTAATAATTTTAGCTTTATAGTATAAATGGGTTTAGCAGCAGTTTTAATAAATGGGTTTAACATCATATTTAAATGACACGTAAAAAATTACGCAAATTAGGGACAATTAAAATTTTGAAAGCTCCATATCTTACACCTCTTACACATAGACACAAAATTTAAAGTAGTGCATACAGGTTTGTGACACCTGCCAATCTTATCGAGAGTGAACAAAACTGTAGCATTTGAAATTATGCTAATTGGCAGCACTTGAAACATTTAAAAGTTGAATATCTCCAAGACTTTAGTGAATAGCGGTGTCAATCCATCTTCAATTTGTAGATTTGTAACATAGCGCATCCAATGAAACATGAGCCAAAGTTGTAGCGTTTTGATGTATGCAAGTAAGGTGAATACACAAAATTTAAATCTTTGAATAACTTCAAAACTATTATAGACTGAGGTGTCATTCAAACTTCAGTTGATAGATTCGTAGGATAGTTGCATCCAATGAACCATGAATCAAAGTTGTAGCAGTTCGATATATGCAAATTAAGCAAATACACAAAATTTAAATCTTGAATAGCTTCAAAACTATAGTAGACTGAGGTGCCTTTCCAACTTCAATTTATAGGTTTTTGACATAGCCGCATGAAAAAGTATTGTTGCAGGTGTTAAACAAATACTGAATAGGCAATCTTTAAAAGTTTTCTAGGCAGACAGACTGATTTGCTGACAAGCAAATCAAATTTTTCTAGTTACCAACTGAATGTCTCTCCACGCATGTTCTAGCCGTGTCACATTCACTGAGACAACAAAGCAGAAAACATGCATTTCGTTGTCATATTAATGAAAACAAAGTTGATTGAGAAGTTACTGTGTCTGATCATGTTCCACAGTACAGCAGGTATCGGTGTGACTCTTGTGCCAGAACAGATTCCAACACCTTGCCTGCTTGGTCTCCTGGCGTAGTTATCACCTATAAATAACTCTCTTACTCGGAACGTGCATAGACCAACCGTTAATTTTCTACCCGGTTGGCCATTGTACTAAATACAGTGTACACTCTACTGTCTAGGTTAGCGCTAGGATTTTAAAATTTGTAGCCAAAATTTTAATTTTTCTAGGAAAGACCTACACAGACTTGAAATCTGTTAAATTTCTGCATGAAAATAAAGAATTTTTGGGAAATTTTAGTAGCCATTTGCTACTTTTACTCGCCATTTTGAAGTTTTAGTAGCAATTGGCTATTTTGGCTACTGCTAGCGCTAACCTAGTACTCTACTGTACTATACATCCTTTTTTTCCACATATTACATGCCTTTGGAATTTCTTTTTTAAGCGATCATTGTATGAAAACATGCAGCATATATACATACAAGCTTTTCACTTGTGAATTAAGCTGAGCCAACAACTGGGCTTTCCCTAAAATGAGTGGCAATGTGCCCAAAACGCATGGAGGACAGTTACTTGTATTTGCTTCGGGTACGGTATCCTGTGGGTCTCTTCAGGAATTCCCATTAGGAGTAGGCGAATTCGGGACGGCGGGTTAACGCTGTGTTCTCCTATCTGCTACGTCGATCTTTCTCGCTTCAGTGAACGACTGCAACATTATGCATCAGGATGATATGCTCTTTTTATAGAGAAAATGCGATATATTTAATTTATTCCAAATTAAATAACGTAGTTCCCGAAGACATCTCAGAATTACAATTTCTTGCACTTGTGTGTTATTCCCTTTCACAGTTTCATTCAGGCAGAGCCAATCTTGGTACAGTAGGACCGTTCGCTGATATTTTGCATGGTTAAACAATCGGGCCAGATCAGTAAACCACGCAGGTGCAAAAAAGGATGCACTTTCGGAGAACCTTCAAGGCTGTTTCATAGCGGGCAGAAAGTAACGACATACAGTTGCAAACCCTGTCATCGCGAACTTGTAGACTGAGTAAGCGGCCTGCTGCCCAAAAGGCACCGAAGAAAGCTATTGACCTATACCAACTGTGGGGGCACGGATATGAGACCAGGCATGCTGGCATTCGAATGCAAAGTATGTCATACGGAATTTGAATCGAAAATCATTTGAATATCTCAGGCTAGCAGGACTTTTCTCGGGTTAAATGGAGAATCGGTTAATGATTTGAAGCTGATGAGGTGCATATCCTATAAATGTACCTCATTCCATACAGCCGGGCAAACCATTTAGTATTGGCCACCAACCAGAAATGACCAATTTTCTTTCACCTTGAAAGAGGACGATGATGTGGGTTGGTTTTGCCTCGTGTTTTCTTTACTTGAAAGCAAAGTGCACCCATCAATGCGGAAGATCTGACCCGGTAATAAGTACATTGCAGTGAATTGAAAGACACGTGAGGTGCATTCAATATAATAGACTAATGCTTGCGATCGTTCTGTAACTTTTCTTTGTTTAAAAGTGAGCGGTATTTAGCGGGGGAAAGGTCTTAAAAAGTTACTCAGGAACAAAACTATTTCAAATTGAGGGCAACATGGTTAAATCATTTCTCACTGTATGTGCTCATACTTACACAGGAAGTTACTGGACACCCAAAATGAAACGATTGTGCCTAAAAGCTCTTGTTCACGTACACAAACACAGAAAGCTCTGCCTTGTTTACGTAAGTTAAAATATGGATACAGATGACTCCAAACAAAAAAGACACAAATAACCATATATATGTATATATATATATATATATATATATATATATATATATATATATATATATATATATATATATATATATATATGTATATATATTATGGAATCTTCAACTAGGACCACCTCCATAGACCATTTCTATGTTAAGACCGCCAACTTACCGACCCTTTTTGTTTATCCTTAAACTATATCCTCCATTAAGTCCACTTCCCTATTAAGACCACATTTTAGTTCCTTAGGTGGTCTTGATAGCGAGATTCCACTGTATGTATATATATATATGTATATATGTATGTATATATATATATATATATATATATATATATATATATATATATATATATATATATATATATATATATATATATATATATATGTAGTTCCTTACAGTATCATTGTGTACTCCTGACCTTCAATTACACTGTTCTACCAAGGAAGAGACATTGTAGCCAGAACAGGAAGCGGCACCATTTGAAACATTGTTAGTTTAGCTAATTAGGATCATCTCACGTTTATGTTGAAAAGCAGCAAATGTCATTTTATTTTGCACCACGCTATTCACAATTACTTCTGATACAATAAATGTATAAGGTCAAGAGTGTTTGGATTGGACTCATTAAGTACCATTTAAGTCTGAAATATCATTAAAAGGAGATATTGCAAAATCTATTGTCCAGGGCGCACATGATAAGTTACGAGGAAAAACGGGCTGCATTTTAAAATATACTAATCTACGACATTTCAGTGCAGCTTCAGTGCTATACTGATGGAGACATAATTTCAGGTTCCACATAAAAGCAAGGTGTACCTCAATGTACTTTACATTTGATTACTTTGAATTATCGAACCAACCATTTAGTTTGAGGGACGTGTATAGAATCTATTCAAGATGGAATACCGTTTCCTGTTTCTGCATGATAAGTTAGAAATGTTTCAAAGCTAGCCTTGTTACTGGACACAAGATAGTATGCCTCAATGAGGTGTAGGTAAGGTTTGAAGAGGGACAACCATGACCTGATTCCCAAGGTCACAGAGCCACTCATTCAAATTTGATGTTTACATGAAAACTGAAAAAGTATTGAAACTTGGACTTTCTTGTGACAAAAGATTATAATGTTGAAACAGACATAGGTTTTACGTAGAAAATGAACAACCTTAACCTGATTTCTTTTCTCAAAAAGAAATTATTCTGCCTTTTATTTCTGTATGATACCTTAAAAAGTTTTAAAAGCTAAAACTGTTATATTACTCAAGATTGTATTCATGTAAGGTCCAGGTTTCTACATATGGGGTCAGCTGAGCACAAGGCTGACGCAATCCGCTTGTTTTCTGCAACAGCTGCCCGTTGTAGCACGATATTATGCTGCTTATAAAATTTCGTTTGGGTTCTTTGTTTTTGCTTGGTCTACCGAAATATTTATTCACAGGTGCACAGGTTTCTTGTGTTCTTTCACTGTGCACAAACGTACTTTTCTCGATGACGAAATTCATTTACTAGGCATTAATTACTTTCAAACTTGTGTACATATGTGTCATTCTATCAACTAATTATTCGCTACAGCCTATAATTGGAGTAAAACTTACTGTAGCAAATCTTGTATCACTGTATTCCATTACTAGATATCAAGGGACAGGAAACTATGAATATTGCATTGATGCCGTGATGGTTGGCTTTGAAAAACAATTATATGGTTTGAGCTTTAATGTGCGTACAGCTTGCATGTTTCCTCAAAAAGCCTTTACCAACAATTAAGTGCGTGTTAGAGTCCAGTAAAACTGCACTATGCATTAAATCTATTACTATCATCGCTGCACTAGAATTTGAAGTGGCAACAAACGCCATTGCGTTTACGAAACATGCCCCGGCTCCAATTAACTCTATAGGCTTTGTAGGAGATCATATATGTATACAGTTTGACACAAAACAACAAAGCTTGGTCTGTGTTGCTACAAATGTGTCCTGTCTTTCACGGAACAGCTCCAATGTTACTGTGATCAAGAGTCAGTTTTAATGCCCACGGAACAGCTTCCTGGTAGCCTCCTCCTTGCCCTCAGAAACCAGTTTAATCTCCGAGAATCGAATCAAACTTACAGGGAACTCATTTCTGTCAATAAAACAGATCTGGTTGCCATGACAGCGGGCCATTAGAGCCAGGTAAGATTGTTTTGTCAAACACATTTCTATTCTTCTACCTTCAGGTATCAGAAAACATACACCTTAGACTTCGAAATTCATGCCATGCACAATAAACTTATTCATATATATATATATATATATATATATATATATATATATATATATATATATATATACAATTTCTGGGTGATAATGTCAAATCTGACACGAATTCTTTTGATCAAACTGGCAAAATTGAGAGATAATGCTTCCACAAAATTGTGTAGCAGGTGTGGCATCATTAAGAAAAACACAATCCAGGAGGTTACTAAGTAAATGTGCAAAACAAAACTAACGATTATAAATTTACAAAGGAAAATGCATGTGCACACTGTGAGTCTGAGACTTTGTAGCTGTTGACTGCATCAGGTTGACCATATTTCATACAAATGTTTGTATTTTTTGTAGCTTAACTTCGAGGATTCTAAGTTATCTTCAAGTATTGCAATTTATCTTCAGATGTTCTTTCCAGATGTTCTCTCGAAGTTAAATTAAATGGGCATAATGCAATATTACAGTAGTCAGTTATAGTGTTCACAATGAACTTGGTTTGTGCACGAGAATGTCCTTTGCATCGAGGGCCTACAAAATTAAATATCTGATGAAAAATACACATTACTGTGACACAAAACAAAAAATTGCTCATGGATTACTTGCTTGAAAAGTCCGTAAACGTAAGAAAAGCTCACCTTAATTGGTTTGTAAATGTGGTAGAATCGTAAATGTATTTATTTCCGGAGTAATTAGCAGCACGATTGGTATGTATACTGTCACAACGAAGGTACAAGTTGCGAGTGCTGCCTGTCCCCTCGCTATTGTGCCGAGTGGGGCAAGGAGGCTAAAATTTCATCTGTACGACAATATGGAATGAAAGCGTAAAGAGGTCCCCATGGAAAAAATAAACGAATAAGAAAAAAATAGATGAAAACCTCTATCTGCTATAGTTTTCAAGAAATTTCTGTGTACAATAGTTAGCAGAAATTTTAAGTTTTGAGCATTGCAATGCCCTTGAATTGCATAGTGTCGGACGGGTATCGTTTTGGGTATTTCTACGGGATGCACCAGAATTACAAACATGGAAGAAGCAGTGTTTGTTGCAATTCTATCTGTAAAAGTGTTTAACTTAAGTCTAAAAAGTTGAATTAGTCCTACTTAGTTTTTCTTTCATTTGATCCACATAGTCACAAGCATGCATAGATCTAGCAGTTGAAATTGCATCTATAGTGAAGCTTTGAAGATCTTCCAAGTTTTAACATTTGAAATTCACTTAATTAGCATCAGTGGTTCGTTCAGAGCATTGAATCAGCAGCTTAACCAGTGAGCTCTGGGCTCGCCGGGTGAAGAGTTTACTGAGAGTCTATTAACCTAAAGTAGTATAATTCCGGTTTGAGACCGCAAAAATGTTTACAGTAATTTGGATTCTTCAGGGCAGCGGAGATGTTCGCGGAGGCTGGGTAATTGGCCGACATGGTAATTGTAAGACAGTGGGGGACTGATTGGATCACAATTACCAGATAAATACAAGTTGTTCATTCGTTTACATCTTTGGCAGCGTAACTACGTATTCATTACTGCTTAGTTATTCATTTGTACAACGTATTGTTAGCTCTCTGTATGGATTTTGGAACGTCTTCAAGTACACAGACGAATGTGAATTGATGACTTCGATTATTACTGAAGGAGGGGCATGAGTTCCATTACCATAGAAGGACAGGCAATGCAAACCCAATAAACCCAATGATTGTGTAGCTTGATAATGTCACAAAAATAACTTCAGTGTATAAACGTTCAACATGTACATCTTAACTTAATATAATCTTGAATTGTTGTGTAACTTTGGTAGCCAATCTAGCTATAAGACCAATGAAATTGATATTGACAATAATGTTACCAAAATAAAATTCTGATAGACTATTAAGGCAATCGTTCCTCCAAATGATGACTTTCAACATGAAATATCAACCGATATCTGATACTTTCTATTTCTAGAACTCCTCCATACGGATATGGATTTTCGATAGGGGCTTACCTTCTATGGACAACGATATTAAGCATCATGATCTGAAATCAAGTGTAAATACAAAGAAAGACATTCCAATCAGTATTAGTTTACTATGTTGACCCCAAATGCCGATATCGGTGTAAGACTAAATCCGATCTGTTGTTTATTAAGCTTTGGACGATTATTTACCCTTTCCCATGGAGTATGTCAATTATAGGTGGCACTACAGGTAACCTAATCATGCTATCTACCTGTCGCATGTGGTGACACCTGTGGATAAACAAAACTTGCATATTTCGTTGGTTGAAAATGTCATGTGATACATGAAGCAGGTGCTGCCACCATGCAGAACAGTGCATTTGACATACCCTAATGCTAAGTTAGAGAATGTGTATTGAGAGCTTTTGTTGGCCTTTTTTGAGAGCAATCGAATGGCGCCGAGAAAAGTCGTTGAGTTGGACCATTCTTCATGGGCACAAATTTAGTCCAAAGAGTCAAGTTACAAAAGAAGACTGGTACAAGGATCATGACTGTGATTTTGTCAATTAATATACGAGTGTAAAGCACGTTTCAAAATAGATGGATCTGCTGTTCGATGTTCGGTACGTAGGGAATGGCTCAATACCCAGCATATACGATTTCACTTAGAGCATCCTTACTTTGTATTCGTTTCCCTATCAGTAATGCATAGGAGTTTGCCATGTAGGAGTGTTTTGTTGTGTTAAGCACGCAACGTTGTTTCATGCATATTTTTACGTGTTTTCAAGCACGTCATGACCTTTCTTGTAAACTTTTTTAATTTTTTGTCTTCAGTTTTCTATGTTGCCGCCCGTCTACTTCAGTAGGCGTACTAAATTATGGATCATCTGTGGTTGATAATATGCGATGACATCAGTGTGCATATAAAAATTTTACATGCTGTAATTGAATATACAGCCGGTTGTCTCTTATTTCCAGGTCGACCAGCTTGTTATTATCTTTCCCTGTTAACTCATTGATCAATTCAAAACAGCTATTTGGGGCGGACAGATCATCATGCATGCAAAATGAAAGAATGTAGCAAGGGGTTGCGTCACAAACACGCAGATATTTTTCTTTCAAGGCCAAGACCTTGACCCTATGGGGTTGAGAATGGAGTGCCCACCATTTGGTAAGCAATATAGCACCACTTAGTAGGCAATATAGCAATATTGGACCTTGGGATAGCAGAAACCTTGCGGGAGAATGTTCCAGAGAAGTGTATCACCTTTAAGCAATATTAGATTATCGGCTTTTTTTATATTTGATCGTTGCGATCTTATGTAGCATCACCATTTTCTCTATCCAGCAGGAGCAAAGCTGCGTTATCAACTTTGCCCATTGACACTGTAGAGGCGAATACGTACAACATCATATCATTCCAAATCTACCCATAATTAGCTTCGGCTTGTTTATATATTTAAGCACAGTTGATCTGTCAGTTAGCTATATTTTTCTGATGGTCCCTCGCCCATCGTCCCGTCTGTTCAGCATCCATTATCTCTCCGTCCCAAATTCAATCCCGATTTCGACCCTTTTCCAAAATTAATGACTGGATTCTGGTCAGCCTTGGGAGTGGGGATGGAGGTAGAGGTGGAAGTGGTTCTACCTCAGGGACTTCTCGATCAAGTTTGTTGAAATGGTCATGCTCCCTTTATTTATATATTTTGGCATGTTTTTTTTGGGGGGGGGGGGTGATCTTAAAATATCAGATTATTTATAATTGCTTAGCCAAGTACCTGCTTTGACTTGCATATGTACTCATATGTGCGTGCACTTCTTGACCTTAACTTGTCCAACTTGTCGAACTGCGCTTTTTCATAGGTACTCTTTTGTGTACCTGTTGACCCCTAATTTGTTCAACAGATCTTTGAAATGTGTTTTGGTACTGTTTTCTAATTTTCATTTTTTTTTCAAAGCAGCATGTTGGATTTTCTTCAAAACTTTATTTCAATATAGCCTGAGTTTCGTAGTTTGCAGGGTGCCGCTTCTGTTTGCTAAATTGCAACAATCGTTCAAAATTAGGTACTAATTGGAAAGAGTTCGTTACCATGGCTAATATATATATATATATTAGCCATGTTTTCATTTATATCTTACTTCATCTCAAAACCTCTGGCTGATTTCTCTCAAACTGTCTGGGGTGTACCTCAGATAAACCTGCACCAAAGAATACCAAAGAGTTTGTTCGGTGGGAGGCACTGTGTCATTGTCTACTTTATGGTGATTATTTATTTTTCAGAAGCCCACCTTCAGTAAGAGACCACTTGAGTTCTTGTAACTATTTTCTTTTGATTTTCACCTGCCTCAAGCGTTGACCAGTTGACGCACCTAGCGCCCAACTGTCTTGATCCTCCTCATAATAAGGGACATTCATATTAGCTACGGTGCCGCTTTGATCAATATCATTCAGCAAGGAAGTAGTCGAATGTACTGACATACCCGTATATCAAACATGGCGAAATTTGTTGACTTGAAGCGTTGGGCATCATAATTGTGCGGTGACATCGGAAATCTTTGCAAATTTTGTGTGTTCACTGTCACATGGACTACGTAGTGTGGCATTATCGGCAACAAGTTTGAAGCAATCTGCGAAATCTGGCAAAAAAAACAAAAAAAAACTAAACATCTCACAGCTTGCAAATTCGAACTTGAATTTATTGACGGAAACACGTGTTCAATGTAAAAGAATATTATGGTGAAGTTGCGTGCTTCAGCGACACCAGGGACGCAGGATTTCCCCGTGCAACTGAACACAAGTGACAGTGCTCGTCATTATGAGGAGATGTGAGGCAGCCCACACAGACACCAGGCTTGCTGTCAAGATGGAAACCAAAGCATAATGTGAATCTGTGATCAACATGGTGTTGATCATGCAGCTATTGTATGTTCTGTGTCTGATACAACACCTTCAAGTCAGCATGGCACATTCCCGCGATACAGTATACGTTACACCAGTTCTGCAAAACTTTGTGAAATCAAAAGTGAACTGTGGTGTTTCATAATGTTCATTGTTACCAGGGATGCACACTTTGTTTTTATTGTTTCTGCTGCGTTGGGTTTGCTCGTCTGAGACTGCATGGTTGGCTTTGTTCCGAAATTCGCAGTCTGAGGAGTTGAATGGAATAAGCTCGACAAAGCCATACTCTGTAATTGGGAGGTGAGCGTGGTAATGAAACTTCTCACTGATTTGACATGTTCATAATTAATCCTAATTTATAAACGCAACTTAACTCTTTCAATGGCACGTTTTGGACTGAGTCAACAGCTTTTCGCGTCGCACTCTGGGAACAGTGCGTCCAAAGCGCGCCGAGGAAAGCTGTTGACCCGGGCCATTATGTTCTCTGGAACTATATGCCTGCCGGTTCTTAAATGACAGGTCTTAACCAGAAATATAAATCTATCATCATTTTAAATGAGAGCAGTTCCTCTTAAGTATAGCGACTGAAGTCGCAGTTGGCACTGAAAGAATTAAAAGTGAGAGCAGTCTATCTGTCTTGTTAATGTTTCAATGTAATTGGGAGTGTTGGCATGTTAACCTTGTATGCTGTAAATATTTATTTTCACGTGTATAGATTTTCAGGTTTTTCGTTTCGTACATGTGACTGAATTTTTTTTATATTACAACTTTGGGCAGGACTCATACCAAACCTATGTTGAAAGACGATTTCACCGTGTTTTTATTTTCACTGTTTTGTGTCATAAACGACAATAAGTATACCGCGCAATTCAGTAAGTATATAGTATGTTGTCTTTCGGTCTCGGCGACCAGTGGAGAGGGTCGGTAAGGGGTTTCCCGTACTGGCGTACTGGGGCTTTTTATTTACCGTACTGGCGTACTGGAAGCCCTCTTGTTTTACGTACTTCGTACTATCCAAAATTTTGAAAGCTTTTATTTTCCGTACTGCGTACTCTAGAAAAATAATTACTTGTACCAGCGTACCGAACCCCCCCCCCCTTACCCCCCTTCCGTGGATGGTACAGGATAATCAGGACAAAAAGGGCAACAAGTTTGTTTTCCTTTGGGGGACAGTGGGATGTCTCAAGATACAATGGGTGATGTTTAATGCATGAATTTGATTACGAAAGAGGGAATAAAAACAAGGTCCACGGTCTATTTTTGCGACGATTTTTAAAATTATATAATGAATTACAAATCATGGTGGTGCACAACAGTCGTGGAAACATGCAGATATTGGCCGGTACTCTTGCTCGCGACAGGGGTCGCTTGCTGTGACGTAATTACTGATTAGAAACGACAAGTGAACCTCAAGCCTTTGTGAAGCAATAAAGACATACGCAAGCGAAAGGTGGGTTAGAAAACCTCTCACCCCAGCTGGGGGAATTAAGAGGGTTAAACTCTTTGTCTCTTTGATCTACCCAGCTTTACAATTAAATTCTACTTGGTAGCAAATGTTGGGAGTACAGACAATTGAGCAAACTCACTTCATTATTGAGTAATGTATATAGCACCATGATGCCAGCTTTTGGTGACACTGGAACCTAAGCTGCAGGATTTACAACCATAACGCTCCAATGATCTCAGGCAACTGGTGGTCCTTATAGATAGATCCAGACTTGACAAATCTGTTGCCACAAATGGAAATATAGGCATAGTTAACAAAGATTCTGTCGTGACCCTTTTGTAATTCATTTTAAAATAATTATCTTGCCCATTTACACATTACTCAAGCCAAAGTCAAGAAACATTAGACTTTGATTAGTGGCCAGAGGGCTCCCTGTTTCCAAGCTGCCTTGTGAGGCTCTAATAGGGTTTGGCAAAACAAGAATAAGGATCTCTCATTGTGGACCCGTGGGAACCGAACACGTGTCTGCATTTTAACGAACAGGGTGAAATGGAAGGAACATCCATTTTATGTTTTTGCGAAGTGGTCTCTTCATTTTTTTTTTTTTTTTAAAGAAAGCAGGGCAGCTTAAATTAACAGGGACACTTAACGCGGGATAGGTTGCAGGAATGGCTCCCAGAGAAACGGAAGTCTAAAACTAGTATATGTCTGCATGAACAAAATGAAAGTGTAAATGTGAATCAAATAAAAATGAATCTACTGCATGATACAATGCACTGTCAAAATTGTCTGTAATAGTTGCAAAAATCGAGGTAAAATACATGGAACAAAATAAATTGGAAAGGCACAGAGAGAAAGGAAGAGAGCAAAAAAGAAAGCAAGGTTAATCTCCCCTTCTGGAGCAAGAAACTTTGGAATCCCGCTTAGGAACCCGTCTTTTATTGTGGTATTGTTGGTAAAATGAAAATAAATATGCAAGCCAGATCTCCGTACGTATTTCCAGTCAATTGCTTTTTTTTTTCATTTTTTACACATGCGCTTTTATATGTTTGTATATTAGGTGTTCCATTTATG
Source organism: Hermodice carunculata (assembly GCA_964020975.1). Lineage (NCBI taxonomy): Eukaryota > Metazoa > Annelida > Polychaeta > Eunicida > Amphinomidae > Hermodice > Hermodice carunculata. The sequence goes on from OZ026612.1 coordinate 28,560,534, forward strand.
CATCCTGTTCGTCACATCCAGATTTTCACCTTGACCCAGTGTATAGTATGATAAAGGATAGATATGGATATCTGGCATTGTTGGGACAGTATAATGCAAGTACAGGTAAGGGAGTTCTGTTTGTGTACACAGTATGCGTTCCCTTCATAGCTACTTACGGTCCTGGTTATGTAATCTGAATATTATTTGACATGCAGCATATAGTAAGCTGTTGGGAATCAGGTTGCGCAACGGCCTTAACTTTGCAAATAAAAGTCTTACAAGCAAGTACAAACTTTCCCTAAAATGTATTGAATAGTGTAGCGATGTGGAGACTTATCTACGGTATGCCTGTTGAGGTAACATAACTTTACTCTTTCCATTGGTTATGACATGTACACTAATCACAAATGAGTGTCTAAATTACAAGTATTAATATCTATGAAAATAATCTGTCATTTACTGTGTCCTTTTGTATTTTATAAACAGGATTATTTTATATAAGTAAGGAAATCTGGTTTCTTTAAACTGCTCCTTTGATCATATGTGTTAAAATTTGAAATTGCAAGGCTCTTTGACGCCAATCCACTCCGTGTTTGCCTCGGGGTCAGACTTCTTACGGGGCGTCCTTGGCTTTGGCCCCTTGGCGAAGCAAAGACCGTGTTCAAAGCCAAAATGAACCCTACTCTGAATATGTTCTGATAGTAAACATGTTACGAAGGGGGAACACGTTGATGTAAAGATTATGCACATTAGATCAATAGAACAAAAGTTATGGCAGTTCTGAGTGTCATATATTTTGAAAAGGTCTGGTCTGGACGCTGCCGTATTTGCAGTTATGGTGACATGGCAACTTCTCAATGTTGGTTTTAAAATTCTGACAACTAAGCCTCTGTGAACTAAATTTTTAAATACTTCTTGTAACAACATAACATAATTGTGACTGTAAACACCCAATATCACATACAATAACAAAAAGTTGGCACATATAATGAATAAAACAATTTTGAAATACTAATAATTTGCATGTGAGGACACTCTGTGATCTATGCTGCATTATGGGATTTATATTTCGGCAAGGTGGCTGACGTCAGTGTTCGTCAAAAATGTAAGAGCATTGTATTGTGTTTGGTGAGAAGTTTGTTGTACTGCTTTGCAGTGCATTATTTTACGTTATAATATTCCTGCTCTCAGTGGGTTTCATAACAGATTCTTGTCACGTTTGCTTGTCCTTTAAGTGGGCAACTCCATGCATACTTTCTGCTGATTATTTACTTTAATATAACGGACGATCTTTTTGAATTATAACTGCATTTACCTGTTTCAGCGGGTATTGCACATATTCAGTACACATCAAAGTAATCATTGTGGTAATTAGATATACGCTGCATTGTATTGCACAGGTACTCTTCACACCTGCAAGCCAGATGTAAAGCTAGGGTGTGGCTCTTTATAATCTGGTATAGCTACAGTAATATCCGATTTACAACCACAATAGCCAATGGATACCAATGATATAAATGGAATGCGATTTCCTGAGTAGTTAGTTTGTCAGAGATATATTTTTTATGCTCTATTATGAATCTATTTATAGTCTCACATGCGCTTTACTATATAATGTAGCGAAACGTTCAGTATGAATTGTTATACGGTCATGTATAAATAAAGGCCAGACTAAAATAATTGATTTATATAGTGTCGACTATTAATACACGTGTGACACATAATACGTTCTTTCAGATGTATCCTAGGATTTCATGTCCTGGTACACATTGATAATGCACTTTATCAAGTATAATTACAGCTACTGTGATTACCATTCAAAAATAATAAATTCGGTATCTCCTTTCAGTTTTTGAATGTTGTGAAAGATATTGTTCAGAAGTCAATTCAAATCAAGAAAGAAACTCAGATTTGTACGGACAATTATCACTGGCATCAGATGTGTTTGGGTACCTTTGTATAGTGAAACCTGGTAGCTTCCATTTGATGGCATTTATTAAGTTTTAAAACAAATATATAGTCATGCAAGATGTCTCGTTTTTTCCCCGAGATGACAGCATTAAACTGTTTTGTATTACACTCCATACTCTTATAGTGTTGGTTTAAATGATAGCCAATGTCCTTCGGATCCTGGCAGGGTATGCAACATGGGGCATTGCGTGGTATTGTGGACATAGCCAAAAACTTAAAGTGCTATGAAAGGTATATTCTTCGAAATAATAGACAGCTAAGAAATCACATCACTTGAATCTGTTGTGCATCACCCCATGTCTCAATTTAAAAAAATACTTAATCAAAATGTAGTTAAGTTTTTTTTTCAATTTCCATCAAGGAGAAGACATCCCAAAATGTGTGTGTATTTTGTATGAAAACTATAGTGATATATCTGAACACCCACCCACACTCCGCGCCTCCCCGCAAGAAAAAGAAACCACTGAAACTGAACAAAAGAATAAATCTATGGCCTGGTCCACAATCTTTGTGAATCAAATGGATCTATACTTTTTGCATTAAACATAAGAACTATGTGCTATATTGATCAAAAACTTGTTTTACACTCGTGGAATATAAATTTGTAATTTGAAACGGTGTCAAAACATCAAAATGTTCCATCCAAGACAGTTGACTTTTGAATATTTTGATAGTTTGAAAAGTGGGAGTTGTTTATTAAACACAGATAGCTTTGCAATATTATATGTATACACTGAACACAATTCCCAAAAGTTGATCCAGTAAGTTAAAATTTGAAAAAAAGTGAACGGTTGTGCATGGGACATGTTATACTGGTTAGTCACAGTTGCTTTAAGTCAATTAATACATGTAAAGTTGTCAGATTTGTATGGCAAAATATGAAATTTATATATGACAACGTAATCTGGCCCCAATGGAAAGTTTAATCTAAACGAATGTCAAAAAAAATAAAATGTCCTGTACTTAAGTTGTTCATCTTATTTTGTTCACCCGGCCTGTATAATTTCAAAAGGAAATAATATAACTATTGGACATCCCCACAAGGGATATCCCGTGGTAAGATAGCCATATTCGTCAGAAGATGAAATTGCACGTAGAGTGCAATCCTATATGCCGTACTGAAGTTTTAAGAATTTATAACTTTCATGTGTTTCGGTGGTACATTGATCAAATTATCAACCCATGTTTATGCAACTTAGCAAAACCCAGGTCCGGGCAGGACATCTATATTGTGAGCATATCTATAAAATGTGCTACTTTTGGATTTTTACCTCTGCTGACTTGTCAGTCAGGGGTATATTTTATGGTTTATTATGAATGATTTGTCAGTCAGCAGGGTGTATGAAATCTGGTTGTGTGCGTACATCCATCTGTCCGATTGTCGGACAGACCTTTTACATTATGGGCTTCGAGCCGTTGTCAGTTGTTGGCGAAGCTATATAATACATCGAGCTTCGGTACCGTGTGTTGGTACCTGCTACTACTGTAAAAGACTATGTTAACAATACAGTGCATGTATTGCAATATTGGAAAAACAGTTGTATGAACGTAGATATTCCCCAGGTGGACCTTCACCAGGGTCGTGAATAAGATGATGATGATGATGATGATGATGATGATGACGACGACGACGACGATGATGATGATGATGATGATGATGATGATGATGATGATGATGATGATGATGATGATGATGATGATGATGATGATGATGATGATGCAATTATTATACATCCTCACGACACGGGATGCATATATTGTATGTAGAAGAATTCAAACTTTTGTACTGACACTGAATTTGCTGATATATTGGTAATGGTGGATTCAAACCTCCATGGTTGCTGTCAAACATTAAAGTGGCAATGGGATTCCCCTGGTGATGTTAATTTTGACCTTCAATGACCTTGAAGGGTCAAACGGGCGTATATCTGGGTGATGGTGGATGCTAGGCTTCTCATTAGTATAAGACATGGAAGGAAAGCTTTATGTGGGGTTTCTGTAAATTTGGTCCTTGGACGACCTTAAAAGGTCAAACTGACATATTGGCTTATATGTCGGCAGTATCAAACTTCTGGCTTAGTGTTGGTAAGCACCTAATACAGAACATATAGCACAGTTAGGTCTGCACATGTGTAGCAGCAGATTCCAGTCATCAGAGCACAAGTAAATCACGACCTTCTTGTGTTCCCTTGTGGACATTACAGTTCGGTCTCGTAGTTTATCATGCACCAAGTGTTGGGTGGTGAATTATTTATAATATGTTTTCGTTGGAACTGATAAGTGCATCTCACGCCAAGGAATGCGCGCGCGCGCGCGCGCGCGCGAGAGAGAGAGAGAGAGAGAGAGAGAGAGAGAGAGAGAGAGAGAGAGAGAGAGAGAGAGAGAGAGAGAGAGAGAGAGAGAGAGAGAGAGAGAGAGAGAGAGAGAGAGACCAAGAGAAGCCAAGGGAAAATTAAACAGCTAATTCTTCTTATAGGGCATATGTATATGTGTATAATTGAAACAAAATGTGTCCGTTCTAAATATAGTTTTATGCATGTATGATATGATATATTTTTGTATGATAATCTGTCCATGTCTCTGCCATCTTTCCATCGACACACGGACAGGAGTTTTTCCAGCCTTATTCCCGAATTGCATAAAAAAAATATCGTGAACTCTTCTGACTTCCATGTGTAAAACGCAAGTAATGCTTATGAAAGATGAAAAAACTTTCAAATTTGTTGAAGCGCAAAAATGCTTGCACCCGATACCACAGGACTGGTATTTACCTTTTCGCGGGGAACATGTGGGCTCCACCTTGTCATTGTACAGTTTTTTGTTTTTTTTGTTGGTTTTTTTTTTTTTTTTTTTTTTTTTTTTTTTAACTCCGCTAACTTGTCGCTCGGCTGAGCTTACCCTATGGTCATTCGTCCATCGTCGTCCGTCGTCAGCAATTTTACATTTTCGACTCCTCCAAAAGTGCTCGCTGAATTTTCTTTAAACTCGATGTATATAAGCCTCGGATGGGTTTATACCAAGAACAGGTCGCTGTTATGTGATTTATAGACTATGTGTATGATTGTTTTTGCATGTTATTTTTGGGCAAAATATTAAAAATTCTCTGAGGAACCGCTATGCCAACAGCTTAGAAACTGCATGGGGACACTTCTGGATACCCTAAGACCCTAAGTTTTTCCCTGGTGGCGATGCGATTTTTGACAACTTTTTCAGAGCAAAGGTGTTTTCAATTTCGTTTTGAGTACAAAAGCACAGAGTTCTTGAAAATATTCCTATTTAGCTTTTTGGCTTTAAAGTGCAATCAAGTTTGTGCATTTGGTAGGGATATTTCAAGTGGTGGTCGAGTTTCGTATATTTAAACTTCGATGGTCCGTTGGTCATGGTCCAATGATTTTTGGACTTTTAATTTTTTTTGGGGGGGTCGTTTTTTGGGGCAAAATCTTATAAAAAAATCCCCGAAGAAACCGCTTTCACACCTCAAAATTGCCTAGGGACACTTCTAGGCACCTCTGGATCTCAATTTCTTGAACAGATGGCGTTCTATGTTTCTTATTTTCAATGAGGTTTTGAGTGTTAAAGCTGTTTTCAACTGCTTCTCTGAAACCGTTCCTCAGATTGTACCGAAACTTTGTAGAAATGTAGCCTGTGGAAGGGTAAAAAAAAGTTGTTCCCTGTGTGATGATGCTCCGAACTCTTGATTTTCAACGAATTTTCAGTTCGGGTACTTACCGTTTAATGCGTACATTCATTGATGATGACTATGCATGCAAGTCAGTTGGACCGCAATGACACTTCATATTTTCGGCTTCTGCTCCAAAACTGTTTGCCAGATCCTTCCCAAAGTTAGACCTTGGGTGAGTTTCCACAAAGTGTGTTCAACTGGTCATGTGCCGATGATTTTTTTTATTATTTATTTGTGTGTCCATTTGATTGACAAAATCTTCTGCTCCAAAAGTGCTTGGCTAATTGCTTCGAGCTTGCATAGTGACACATCTGTGGACCTCAAGATCTTAATTTATTCCAACAGGGGGCACTAGGATTTTTTTTTAATTGTGAATTGTGTGCTTACGCTTTTTTGACTTCTTTTCCGAAAGCGTCACTCAGATTGTGCTGCAATGTAGTAAAATGTATCTCATGGAAGGGTCAAACAAAGTCGATTAATTGGTAATATTTTGGATCCCAGATTTTTAACGATTTTTTTTAGTTCGGGCACTTATTGGTCAATGTATATATTCCTGTTGTTTTACTGTGTAACAGTAAGTCAGTGTGGATTGCAATAGTAATTCGCTTTTTCGACACTTCTCCAAACGGTCAGGCAGATTGACCTAAAACGTGGTGAAGAATGGGGATATGCCATGGGTGAGTCTCTATTAAGTTCTCTCAAGTAGTCATGCAATAGTGATTTTTGAATTTTTAATGATGAGTTTTTTCTTTTCCAGGGGGGGGGGGGGATCTGAGAAGTTTTCTTCTGGAAAAGCACTTTGCCAATGGGTTTGAAATTGCACACAAACGGTTTTGGGTATCCATGGAACAGACTGGGACTTCTTTTCGGTTGAAAGTATCAAGGACAGATGGGGACGGCCTTCTCAAACAGCCTTATTGGTTTTAGATTATACACGGAAAACCGCTGAGGTGTTATAGTCACCATTAGTTGCTTTTTATGTTTGAGAAGTATGGGTGGCTATATCAATTTCTCATTAAATCATCTTAAGCACATGGATGGCAAAGGTGTCTATCCTTTTCGTTATTAATTTTCTAGCGGAGGAAAAATTGTATGTGTGACATATCAGGATGTTATACCGTAGGTTACTTCTTGTGCTTTGTAACACTGACCTGCCACCACAAAACAAAGATAGGTGTTCACTGCAGGTAAGAAAAAATTATATGCCGCAGTTGTTTATTTGCCTGTGGGACGGTAACTGTTTGGCACATAGTTTAAAATTCATCAAAATCGGCCGTTGGCTTAGGCACAAGGGCAAGAAAGAAGAAGGAAGACAGTTTTCCGATGTAGCGCCTAATGTATGGGTGCAATGCCAAAATGAAAAAAAGTAGAAGGTCACAATACACTTTCAAGTCCGTCTCGGTTGGTATATTGTATTTGACGGACAGGGCAGTGCAAGGATCCAATGCCAAGATTCCAGGAGGGTTAACTAATTCGTCTCGGTGAAATAACCCATACCACTTGTGTGCACAAGCATTTGGTCTCAACAGCCAAATAATTTTAAGTAACTTTATTTACGTTTGTACAAACGTGCGGTGGTAATCTTTGGACACCTTACTGTGTTGCCAGATCGTGTGGGAGTTGACATGTAACGTTGAAAAGCTTGAGCATTTAACGCTTTCCGTCTCCAAATCGCCGAAGTCGCCTGAACCTCAAGTGTCCTCTGCTCACCTCATAAGTGACATGTTTAGAAAAATGAAACTATTTTGAATGAAAGTTATTGATAAGACCTGTCGGGATGACATGCTTCAGGTCAACAACTTTTTTCGGCTAATTGTTCCCGCACCAGGGAACGGTGTTGACTTAGTCTACTGCTAATCAGGAAATGGTTAACAAGGAGGTTCATGATGTGCCAATTGCTAGGTATGCTGCCGTCCATTCCTTAAGTTTCCTTGGCCCTGATAACAGCGCCGAATTAGAATTATCGTCGTAAATTTACAGACAGGGACGGGATTTTATCCTTTTGGCGCCGTTCTATCAAAACTAATCTTGTTACTTCATATCCGATAGATATTGGTACATCTTTACGTTTTTATTGATGGCGAGGCAAAAAATATTTGAACATTCTTGTGTTGTGTAACATACAATATGATGAACAGGGAAAGTCTGAAACCCATATGCAACATTCCAAAGGTTTAATGTCAGCAGAATTGTAATTGTGTAATTTACCATTACCGATATATGTGGCCGGCATTGCTGCAATAGGAGGTATTCATATTGACTGTGGCCCTGTGTTGCTTCCTCCCCCATCCCACAGCAAGGAACTTGAAAGGGGGTATATCTATGTACCAAGCTTTGTGTTTCTGTCATCAAAGGTGACAACTAAGAAGACAATAAGCCAAAGAGAAGTTATTCATTTATTTTCAAAACACACAGGAAGCTTCAAATACCTAGAAACATTCATTTGTTTGGGAGAAAAGGTATTGTTTCCAGATGCCATTCCCTGCCGATGTGCCCTCATCATAGTGGAGGCATAGTTGTGTTGTCAAGCAACCAAAGCCGGCAGTCCAGGGCCTGCAGTTAATATTGGTTAACACGAATATGTTCTATAACAGCGTGGTGACGGTAACTGTGGCAACATATCGGTCATCTGTCACTTATATGTCTATGATGCGCAAGGTGACCAGAAAGACACTGTTTTATTGCAAAGGAGCTTTTATTGATTGCGTATTTGTGTTTTGCTTGTTTTGGGTATATGTCTTAAGTCTGGGACAACTTAACAAAATAGAACCTGATGTGGGCAAATCAGGGCTCTGTCTTTAAACTTCAAACTTCACGAAAAGGGACTCAGATGTTGGGGGGGGGGTATTCACCATAAATCATCTTTCGGTTTTATTTACCAAAAAATAAAATAAAGAAGACTGCTTCTTGCCCAAGAACCAATTTCATCTTCCCTGCATGCAGGTTTCTGATGATAGGTCGAGTTTCCACGCGTACGTATCAACAGAACAAGAGTTAAAGGCCAACTACATTTGCAGGCGCTTCCACGTGGAGGATGACTCACTTTTGGCAATCATATTTTTAGACACTAACATAGGGGAGCCACATTTTGGCGGCCTAAAGCTGGTGCAGGCAAGGCACTGCATATTCTAGTAGTGAGTTGTAGACCGTGATTTATACCCTGCTCCGGTCAGCATGCTAATTGTGGGCATAAATGTAGGTTATCACTTTCCCAGAGAGCTGAATCAGACAGCTTGAAAACTCAAGGTAAATGGATTAAATCGCAAATAGTAGAAAGTTCCCCAGTACTGAGCTGTGTTTTTAGATGTAATTATCTGAGGTGTTGTAGCTCTACACTGACATCTGATCCTCAATTTGACCAAGGAGGGTAGAGAGAGTCTCTACTCTACCCTCCTTGATTTGACTGATCTTATTGAGAAGCTTTTTGGTGGAATTTAGGACACCAGATGGCAGCATCTTCGGGTATAAATTTGCATAAATGTCATCATTTGAATGAGAAAGGCACTGATTTTATGCAAACAAGCCAATTATATGCAAATAACACTCCACCTGCTTTCCTGTGGGTTCCTAAACCGACGGAATGTATTTAAATGAATAAGCTAACCAGCTGGTTCATTAAAAAATATAATCTCTTCTATCTTTTGTGATCGTAATAATCTATGGTCCGTGTTGTGTTTCATTGAATTCTGGAGACTTCATTTTTTGAAAATCGAACAGTTTATCGGCAAGTACTCAACTGGTAAGATTACTCGATAGACTGGCCACACAAATAGAAAAAATAGACAGTTAAGTGCGAGTTAATAGAAAGTTAGTGCAGCTCATCAGTGTCATATAAACCTTTTAGATAAAACTGAGGCAAAGAGTTACGTGAAAGTGCAAGTGGTATTGAGGCATAGCGAGTAACACTGTTTAACTGATGCAGCACACTCCGGAGAACCAGGGTTAGTCATATGTCTCCAGGTTCTTGTTCAACCTTATTGATGACTTGATTTATTAGTTTATTTGTACACCCTTCAAAATGCCTGCAGTGACAAGTGAGTCATTCCTTGTTTTACATGAAAGAAAAAAAAACAATAACAAAAAAACAGAGAAAAAGTGATATTATCCCTTTGACTACCTCCATTATATACGTGTAGAAAATTATGAGGCATCTTCATGTCGCTGGGAAAGAATCATATTACAGCCCAATTTATGATAAAGATGACTCGTTGAACGATTTCATGATTAGTGTCAGAATATTCTGATTGATAGGTATGTTACCAGCACCCCACGTCGCCGTCACGTATATATATAATTTCCTTCCCTTTTCATACTGTTATATCCCTCCCTTTAGGGCTAGTTGCTCCCTTTGGCAGAGCACAAATTACACCTGCTTGTTTTGGCCGATTAGCTATAGGCTATACTTACCTGCGTTAACCCTTCGGGAATAGCATACAGTGCATGAAAGGGGCGTATTGGCGTCGGTGTATATCATCTTTAACATAAGACCTAAACTGTTTGCACACTGGGGCGGAGTCAATGATTCTGTACGAACGACGCTGAAACATTGCGTTAAACTGCGAACGTTACTTCTTGGTATTCCTTCAAGTACGAGCTGTGCGAATGAAATATTTCTGTCGAATATTCGCGTATCAATAGCACATTTATTTGTGTAACAGTAAACTAACTAGTGTACACGTTTTGTAAAACAAATAGGCTTACCAGTCCTGCATCTCGTCTCGTTTGTCGGAAAAAAAATCAGCAAGTACCATTTATTAAAAATATCATATTCGGAACTTTTTAATGTTGAAATTTATTTTGAAATGATAATTGAGGTGCAACTGGCACTTCCAGAAGAAATTGGCTAGGACTGGCATCCTTACTTTTTTTTGAGCAGGCATGCTGCTCAATGTGTTATCATGGAATAGCAAAGGAGGTATTTAACTAGCCATTTTAGACAAACAAGAATAAGCATATGGTGTCCTCGCTATCAGAACTGAAAAAGGAATGCCAAGAATAGCCAGGACTCTATGTCTTCATTGAAAACATTATTCCGGCAATACATAGATACAGACGGGTGGTTAGGGATTAATGTTTCTCAGTATCATAAACCACGTGTATGTAGTGATAAAACCTTGCCGTCATCGTGAGGTTGAAGCAATTGGATCCAAAGCGTATTCCATTTAACTTGTATTTTGGTGCATCTATCTTCGAAGCACTGGGTTTCTCCAGGAATCTGGCCGAAGGAGTTTTTTGCTGACACCTTTCGTGCCAATTGTGCACACAGTCCTCGTACCAACCATCCTTCATTCTCTCTCTTTCAGACGGAAAATGTTCATAGGTGTATAGGTTAAGGTCAAAGACATAATTGCTTTTTTTTATTAACTGTTGTATATGTCAAGTCTTGTACCGTATGCATGTTTTTTTTTTTTTTTTTTTTTGGCTTCCTGTATATCTGCACATTTTAATCTATACATATTCCTGTCTGTAAAATAATGTATGCCTCGCCCGTGCACGCTGTAAAGGTTATTAAAATACATGCCCACACGATTTGTCTGGCAGTTACTATTGGCAATGCACATTACACGACGTCTTCTTTTTATAAATGGTTCCTTATTTTCTTGAATGTTAACTTTCCCGATAGCACTTTATTCTCATCATAAAAAAGATCAAAGATTTACTCAATGGGAAAGTCGTGTGTGCAAAACGTAGGAGGCTAGTACATGACATTCGATTTATTTCATCATTCTTATTCAATACAGTGTCAGCTAATAGACATACTGATATATTAACTTTCAGTACGTATTCCACTGACATCTCTTAACAATTACACCAGGCTTCCTCCTCAGTACATATTCCAATGGCAATCTTCCTGTTGCACAAGTGTCTGTCCTTCATTCCTCTGAGACAGATTGCCAAAGGCGTATCCATGTATTATCATCACTGCTTTTTTCCCCACTGCTATACGACTTTTAACTCTTTCGGTCCCAACTGCGACTCAAAGCAAATTACTAACAACGAAGTGATCTGAATTATTATAAGGGTGCTAAATTCATGTTTCTCGTATAATGACCTTTCATTCAAGTGCCAAAATACCTGTAGTAACATAGAATATTATGGTCGCGGTCAACAGCTTTCCTCGGCGCGCTTATGGCTCCTTTCGCCCAATGGACCCAAAGCGCGCCGAGGACAGATGTTAACCCAGTCCAAAACTTGGCACTGAAAGAGTTAAGAGATCAGAAAATTTTTCGTGCAACAGATAATTATAAGGTATTGCAAATTGAGATGCGGAAACGTTCTTTAAATTTTGTTCCACAGAGAATGAAATAATATGTATGTTGTGAGGAGACAGTATCGACCAAGTATATAAGCACGTAGAAATTTCATAGAAAGGTCTGTTGGTTGTAAAATGGGATGAAAATATGCGACGTGTGCAATGTAGAGAAAATAAAGAGGCAGTCATTAGAGATGGCGGCATGTAACATCGAGTTTAGCTTGCCTGTAATTGGGTAGCGACGGAACGTTGGAAGAGACTCTTGTTGTGTTGTTTCTGTAAAGGTGGTTATTAAAAGTTGTTTTATCTCCATGGAAGTGGGCCAATTATGCCTTTGTACCATTTGCTTTGATGAGCTTGAAAACATACTGCATATTTACGCTACAAATGTTACGTTATGTTAAACTTCACTTATGTCTTGGTGATGGTGGATCCTGGGCTCGTCACTACTATTGATATTAACAGGCAGGTACCTATGGGATTTCTTTTGGTGTTGTTAATTTGGACCATCAGTTACCTGGAAAAGTCAAACTGACATATTGGCTTGGTAATATAAAGCTTTTTGTCAATAATTGGAAAGTATCATACATGTCATGCATACACAGAGAGAGAGAGAGAGAGAGAGAGAGAGAGAGAGAGAGAGAGAGAGAGAGAGAGAGAGAGAGAGAGAGAGAGAGAGAGAGAAGAGAGAGAGCACTACTTTTTGCACTTGCAGAAGCAGCCGGCTATTCCTGATATCCTTGTTTCTATTTTCAATCAATTTTTGTGTTTTTACTCCTCCAAACTCGTCCCTTATAATATGCTGAACTTGGTGGAAATAAGTCTTCTAGAAGGGTCAGTTATTCACTAGATGGCTTTACTGTTAGTCTTTCATTTTTAACAAATTTTCGATTCGGGTAGTTATCATTAATGCTGGCATTCCCATTGATTATTATGTAAATGTATGGGGGTAGCAATGGTGATTTTTATTTTCAGTTTTCCCTAAACCGCCAGCCGGGCTTAGTTCAAACTTATTGGGGATGTACCGTGTGTGGGTTTCTATTGATTCTGTCTAAATGGTCACCGTCCTGTGATATTCCATTTTAAATGATATTGATTGATTGGTTTGTCGATTGATTGATCGATTGATTGATTGATTTATTGATTTGCAAAAATCTTAAAATATTCTGCGAAGCTGCCAGGTCAGTTGCTTCGAAATTCCATATTGACACTTGAGTTTAAGGCAGGACTTATAGAGTGCACGGATGACCTTGACTTCATTCTTAAGGTTACCGAGTCACTAATTTTGCTGTTCACTTTATAAGTGGAGAACTATTTGACATGGTGCTTTGATGCCGGTGGTCATCCATGTAGGTCACATTTACACAGCACGAGTGACCTTGACTTCATTCCCAAAGTGACAGGTTCCTTTTTATGAATTTCCCTGTGCACTTGACAACTTGAAAACTATTTGAGCCAGGACTAGAATGTGACTCTTGAGCCTATTTGTGCATGACAGTCTTCAAGAGGGTGGCCTTGACTAAATCCAAAAGTGGCAAGACTCCTGCATTTTTGCGCGGAAGGTCAGCTGAGTGCGAGACTGTCACAGTCCTCTTGTTTTGTATATTGTCCTTAATTGGGTAGAGCATGACTGCTGAAAGTTAAGGGACTGCTCTGATACACTGTTTGTAGTATTTGAATGTTTCAGTACCGATCGTTTTAGTAATATATTTTTGACCAATGAAGCCCACCGATGGCACTTTATTAGATCTAGTTGCACTAAATTGCACTAATCTTGATTGTCAAACTGTGGAACAAAAGTGGATAGAGGAATTTAAATAAGTTCCAATAGGACACACACACACACACACACACATATATATATATATATATATATATATATATATATATATATATATATATATATATATATATATATATATATATATATAAAGTAAAACCCTCCCTTACCAAACACCTCACTACACCAAACACTTTTTCCGGTTCGAAGGGTATTCGGTATAGGGTGATTTTAGTGTATATTTACTGCAGATCTGTTTTGTTCCCCGCAGTTGCCAGACAATAGAACTATCGCATAGCCATGATGAGGGCACTTGTACCCGTTATGTTACTTCATCATCCAGACAGAACTTTTTTTTCTGCCAAACAAATGAAATTGTCCAAATATATTTAGCATCGTGTATGTTTGAAAACTTTGTGAGTGGCTTTCCTTAAGCTTTTTATTTCTCAATTTGTTACTTATATCATAGAAGTACATTTGGCCCTGCTTTATAGATGAATCTGCCCCCCTTCCTGTTGGGTTCCTTGTTACAGCCTAGGTGGCAGCACAGGATCCCAGTTAATACGAAAATATGATCATAAATTGGAAAATGTGCTGAACTTCCACGTACATGTATTGCTTTCTTCTGGCGTTAATTCTTGTGCAAGTTAAAGACATGTGTTGCGTACATATTTATTATTGCACAAATAAAAAGGCATAAATTGCACACAATAGCTATGCGTGCCGTCTGACTCCCAGCGCTTGCCATGGCCGTGCCTACAGAAAAGGGTAAGAAGAGGCCATCAATATCTGTATTGTAAGTTAAGCCCCGTGCAGTGAGGGCTGTTATAATTTAGAAGCAGTTAAAGATAGGTGGTGACAGGCACGAATCAGCAAAGGTCATTGGTTCAGGTAGTCAGGACACATCGTTTCTGAAAGTTTGTCTATGGATACTTTGAATTAAAGCGGCACAGATCTCTTAGTAATAGTTTGACGACATGTCATCTCAGACACAGTTCGAGTTGTCATGTTTTTACCGTAACCAATGTTTGAAGCTGCACCGAACAGGGTCCAAACACCAAGATCAGGCAGTTTTGGTTCTGGTGGGCCTTGGAGCGTGACAAGTTCACAGACGCCGAACGGATGACCACGAGCAGAGGACATGACGATAAGCTCAAATGATCGTCAAATCAATTGAGCGTCCAACAAATCCCTAAATACACAACCAAAACGGACCGAAAGTACATGATTTGGGCGCCACTGGTTGAAACTATCTTCAATTTAGACGTCTTCTCCCAAATAGTATGCCGTTTTCTCCCCCTTTCAAAAGGATAACTTGGCTCAGTTCCACCTAGGTTGTTTGCTAAGTCGCACTACTATCATTTTTCTTTCCACGATTTTGCGAAATTCCGGAAGAGTACATTGTTTATAACAGGGATGCCAATACATACATACATACATACATACATACATACATACATACATACATACATACATACATACATACACACACACACACACTTTTAGATAGGTAGGTAGGTAGATTAGATAGATAGATAGGTAGGTAGGTAGGTAGGTAGGTAGGTAGGTAGGTAGGTAGGTAGGTAGGTAGGTAGGTAGGTAGGTAGGTAGGTAGATAGATAGATAGATAGATAGATAGATAGATAGATAGATAGATAGATAGATAGATAGATAGATAGATAGATAGATAGATAGATAGATAGATAGATAGATAGATAGATAGATAGATAGATAGATAGATAGATAGATAGATAGATAGATAGATAGATAGATAGATAGATAGATAGATAGATAGATAGATAGATAGATAGATAGATAGATAGATAGATAGATAGATAGATAGATAGATAGATAGATAGATAGATAGATAGATAGATAGATAGATAGATAGATGTTACCTGAGCACTAGATGGTCGCATAGCCTTGTTGTTTATGAATTGCTCTAGATTTTCACAAGTTCTGACTTCTTCAAAACCGCCACCTGGATCCCTACAGACTAGATAGGAATCCTCCAAGACTTGTCTGTACCATGTTTGTTTAATAAATAGCGCTGCTTTACTTTACCTGGCATCGAAATTCGCCTTGTGCTTCTGTCAGTTTTAGGACACATTGCTGAAATGTAAGGCCCTCGATTTGGTAGTTTCCAGAGCATGCATGTGGTTTTGCGATGCGTAGAAGGAACAAATTATAGCCTCCATGTCCATGATGTTTGTATAATAAGTCACGCTTCAGTCACTGAGTGGTTTGTGAATTTTTCTCTGTTTTTTTTATTTTATTTTATTTTTCTATTTTGTTTTTTTGTTTTTGTTTTTGTTTTTGTTGGTCTTTTTTTCATCTTATAACGCGGGGACGGGGGGGGGGGGGGCTCTTGGAAACCACAATACATGGAAGTTCACCACAGGACAAATTGATTACAACTATTTAGAACAATAACAGCATGCTTTGTGCACATCTCGTGGTAAAAAATACTATTTGATAGTCCTGCATCTGGGAGCTAGAATTGACATTTGACATATTTGCTACAAAGTTTGTGGCCAATATGTCAAATGTCAGACCCTTATACAAGTGTGGAAATTAAAAAAGTGCTTGTAGATTATATTTTTGCACAATTAATGTGTGCCTTTCTGGCTTAAAAATTATAATGGATGTTTTTGATCAGTGCTTGATATGCACTGACAAAAAGTCAAATTTGAGGTTTCCGTATTTTGGGCTCCGTCCATTTTTGAAAGCACGAATTTGGAAACTTAGAAATATTTGTAAAATTTCTGACACATTTTTGAGTCACGCGATGGGTTTTGCTATAGGGTTAATTACTTATGCGAGAAAAAAGCTTGGAACTTAAACGAAAGAAGGGTTATATCACCGTTCCCGTAGGGTCTGAAATGTGACATATTTGCCAATAAGTTTGATGATAATTCAACAATTTACTCACGAAGTTAAAATTAAATTCATATTTGATTTTTTTTATATTTCATTTCCAGAAATTTAAACCTTAGAAATGTTTTTCATTTTATTTCCAGATATATGTACCTTGGAAATGTCTGCCTTAATTCTTTCAGTGCCAAATTTTTGACTGAGTCAACGGTTTTTCTCGGCGCCCATTGCCCGCCGAGAATAGCTGGTGACCTGGGATATTCTGTCTGGAACTACGGCCATGCTGGTACTTGTATGAAAGGTCCTTTTGGGAAGAATATGAGTCTGGGATCCTCCTGATTATTGAGACTAGTTTGACTGAAGTAGATCGACTTTAGTCGCGCTTTGCGCTGAAGGAGTTTATACTTTTCAGTGTAGGAGCCGGGGCAAGTAGTCGTTACCCAAAATATGCATTTGGAGCCCTACTTGTCCTTAAAAGCGGAAATTATCGACAAACACAAAGGTACGGTGTGTCGAGTATTATTTCCGAAATGCATCTTTCCAGTATTAAGGCGTAGTCTTATTTTATAGTCGTATGCCCCTCCCACCCATCCCCATCCCCCACAACCGCAACACCCAGTATCCATACCAGAGTGATGTTTGCAGCACGTGATACAGTCTGCATATGTGCTGAATCCAAGAGTTGTATATTTGAGTCCAAAGCAGAAAAGCGTAACGCAAATATACGCAGAACGTGAGCATAGAGCCAGACACATGAGCAACAACTCCTTAGATGTTTAGGCAAAGACTTTAACGTCCGTGGTGCGAACAGTTGTCAAACAGTGGGGTAGTAAATATGATCCGCTCAATATGAACTGACTATAGGATTTATCGTAGAATTGTGCTGCCTATTCCCGTCACGTAATAGGATGCTTATGCTGGCCACAACTCTGATTTACTCAGGTCATAATTGGCCAAAGTGATTGATTGATATAACTGTATTTTAGGTGCATGTACATACTGTCGTCATTTTCTATATGCAGCACTAAAGGTTGCCGTTACCAAATACAATATAAAGGTGTACTGTTTTTACCTTAAAGTACTGTCCAGCGGGCTGAAGTGACTTCACTTGCAAAGCAAATATCACAGATATATGCAGTCTTAGCATATTGATGCCTCCCTTTGTGAGGGGATGCATATAGTATTCAGAAGATTGATGACATCCGCCGCCACTGCCGCCGCCGCTTCCGAAAGTCTAATATTTTAGCAATAACTCTTATTATTCACCCTTTTCTTTGGTTTTCGCTGCATGAACACGTAATCTCTACGTCTGGAAAATGCTTCTTATTTAAGTATCATCATGCTGCAGTGAATTTTAGATTTTTCATGATTTTAACAAATTCTTTGGTGTTTTACTGACTCAGCTAATTTTGTATCCTTGTGTATGTCTCCTTAATGGTGGACCCTAAGTCCATGGTTACTGTTAAACATTAATAGGAAAGTACCTACGGCCTTTCATTTGGTTTAGTTAATCTTGACCCTGAGTGATTTTAAAATGTGAAACTGGGGTCAAACTGATATCTTGGCATATATCCTAGTAATGATGCATTCTAGACCCACAGTTTTTAAATTGAAGAGTAAGAGGAAAGTAGCTATAGGTTTTCATCAAGTGAAGTTAATCTTGACCTTGAGTGACCCTGAAAGGTCAAAGTTGAGATCAAAATGACATTGGCCATGGCACTTCGTGTCAGGGTTCCAGCTCTATTGCCCTATGAAATCATGAAACTTTACACAAATGTGTATATGGACACAAGTGTGTTTTATGCTTAAAATGGGTTACTAGGTCACAGTGGTATATTCTTGTAAAATAGTGGCTGCCGTGTAATCCCTTTAGTATTTAACTTAGTTTCATGAAACTTCGCACTTTTGTAACTTGAACTAAAGGTCTGTCATGTAACACCACTTAGAATCGTGATTCTGGTCAAAGGAGTGTGTCATGCTCAAGAAGTAGGGCACTAGGTCAAGTATCTGGGTCATAGTAATATACACTTGTAAACTAGTGTTTGGGCTATAATTCTTTTAGTGTTTAACGCACTTTCAAGAAACTTAACACACTTAAGGTCACCAGGTCGGGAGGGTCTCAAATAGTGTGGGGTAATTTTGACCGGCGGGGACTGGTCATATGAGGGAGTCCATGGAACACTCCAAATTTGCTTCACCATGTTTGCAGATGTATGGGGGGGGGGGGATTATGGTTTTCGCCCGTGGGCGAAAACCTGTGTCTAGTTATAACCTATATACTCAATTGACTGTAAGACTTTGCAGAATCTGTGTGCACTAAAGGCAGAACTTAATAATCAAAATTGCTGTAGAAACATCAGCGTTCTGGGTAAAAATATGGTTTTTGTGACATTTTGCATACATTCTGGAAACATTTAAGATAAAACGATCAAACTTGTGCTATTATGATCTCAATACACGTATCTACGAAAACGTATCAGGGATTTTCCATAAAGGTATCTGCTTTTGCACTTAGGTGATACAAAGATAAAATTGTATTGGGACTAGAACTTGCATATTTCGAGGTCTCACAGATAACATATGTGTCTACTGAAATACGATTAACTAAACTATCCAAGAGTCAATGCAAAACGCAGTGGTTGCGGAAAGTTTGCAGCTGTTATATTTTGAGCTATTTCTAATTTCTAAGTCACAGTGACGACTTTTTACATAGAAAAGATGACTTTTTTATATCGCAATGGCGAGCAAATAGGACCTGACCTCCATTTATATGCAGCTTTGGCAGTGCAACAAAATCTGGAAGAGACATGGGGAAAACATGTCAATGCGATTTGCAGGGGGAGCAAACAGGAAATGCACGGGAATTTGACTTGTAGCATTTTCAGGTTCACGGTGCATATGTGGTATTTTAGACGATCATACAGGTAAAAAAACTGTATCAATTACAGATCATCAAGCCATCAGATATCTTATTCGTGATAAATTTCTATCGATAAAAGCTTCAAAATTATGGCAATTTTCGTGCATTGTATTGGGATGTAAGTGCGGTGTACCGCACAGGGACTTGAGTTGTAAAGCTGGGAACCAAGTGCCGACATCTTGATCAGCATTCACGACAAATATTTTTTGTTACAGTACGAGTCCAGTGTGTAGTGCGACAGCGTGGTGTTACAATAGCAGGTTCTCGAACTGGCCCCTCCATTGCCCTCTGGGTCCACTTCACTGCGCTTCACCTGAGTTCAACCAAGCCCATGCATCTTGCTTTGAACCCAGTGTAGATATTTCTTTCTTGAAAGCCATAGAAAATAGGGGAAACCCGTGGCGATAATTCGGCCAGGTTTGAATGTTTGGTAAAAACATTTGTTGTCTGTAGTGCATCTTGTCTTTGGAGATTTTGTACTTTTGCAACATACACCAACGTAGCTCTGGATCATATAGCAGGGATCGCTCTGACCATTAGCCAATTAGCCAAATGCTAATGTTTGTTGAATATGGCTAATGAAATGTGCACATGGCTAAAATATTTTTAAATGAATTATTAAAAGCCCACTACAAA
The DNA here is from genome assembly GCA_964020975.1 of Hermodice carunculata. Classification (NCBI taxonomy): domain Eukaryota; kingdom Metazoa; phylum Annelida; class Polychaeta; order Eunicida; family Amphinomidae; genus Hermodice; species Hermodice carunculata. The sequence continues at coordinate 28,580,632 of OZ026612.1, forward strand.
ATCGTTATTTATTATGCTAACATTTCCAACTTTGGCAACAAAATTTTGACGACTAAAGCTGGCCTTGTATAGCATAACACTACCGGCCCATGAAAGCAACTATGATCCTTTGTTATTTTCACTATTGTATACATTTTGGCTAAACATGGAGCTGGACTTTCACCTTACTTGGAAAACCTTCTGCAATATTTTGGAACATTTATCACAGACTTGCTACTGACATGATTAAATCATGTCAGAAGTTAGTATGTGGTAATTGTTATTGGTGTTGTTACGTAAAAAAAAGAAAAAAAAAGGTACATGTGCCCATGAAGTCGTTTGTTACGTTGTTTATTCGCACACACAGACTCATACATATAGGGAGAAATTATATTTTTATTGGAAATGGTTCCGATAACGTAATAGGAGCCACAAGTTTTTTTCGTTGCCACAGTAATAATTGATTTATTTTGGACAGATCTGTTGTGTAAACCTCTTCTGTTCGAATGAATGCTATTTTCGTGACTCGATATAACGTGATCTTCATAATTTGGAAGTGTTTTTTTCACCCTTTTGTCAACATTTTCCCCTCCTATTATCCTTTAGTGAAAGCTGATCTTCATAAGTACATAAAGGTTATGGCAACAAAGAAAAATACGTTACATGGATATAAAGGATGAGGCATTTTAAAGGTATGTATATATTGACCAAATGCGAAAAAATTAAATCCTGAAAGTTGAGCATTGGATGAATGGTAAAGAGGAATGACGAGAGTTCCTCATAATAATGCATTGTAAACTTTTGAGTGAGTCTTTCGGCGTGCTGTTTGATACTTTCCAAAGTAACGTAACGAATTCAGGGAAGAACTCAATTATGGCTGTAACAGATTATATTTTTTGCGCCATGAAGCGGTTATCTACAATAGGAGGCCTTCATTTCGACTGTGTGCCCGGCTCCGCCCTCCGATGTTGATAGGCAACAGAGCTGTATTTTCCACAATGATGAAGGTATACTTGTTGAGCAGGATACTTGAGCATCTAGAAACAACACTATATCTGCCACTGCAATGAACATTTTTTATTATGCTTCTTGTCTGTTTCTCATATATGTGAGTAACAGCTGTTAAGCTTATTTCCTGTTCATGATGTTACTTTTGCTATAGAAACACATTTGACCATACGTGCCACACAGATCTTACCTCCTTCCTCTCAATTCTTTGCTGCTGGATAGTGGTGCAGGGCAGGGAAGCAGTTAATATGAATTGTTCTGTAAATGGCTTCGGTGCACTTTATTTTACAGAAAGTGAGGACTTTCACCTGGGCATGATGATGGTCAGCGAAATGTAATAGAAAAATAACTAACATAATGCAGTGTACAATGAAGTTTTACATCCTTTTGGCACCCACTTATATTCTGTGTGCTGATCTTTGTAAGAATCCACCAGCAGCTGACCCACAATACTGAAAAATCTTGCTTTGGTGGTAGGGTTCTCTGTAATTCCTATGTACAGGTGCCCTTATTTCGTAACTATTACATTCTTGTCACTTTTTTTTCCTTTGTCAGTTTTCATTGCAACATTTTAGTTAACGCGGGACGACCATATGCTCGTAACTTTTCGAGGTCTATCATCTTTGAAATTTTAATCACATCTGCTCAAATCGAGACAGAAAATTCAAACACTTTTCATCAGAAGAGGGAGCTGTTAGTGTATGGGAACGTAAATTGGATCAGTGATGCTGGAGCCCTTTTGCAACAAGAAACATGGTCAGTAATACCTTTGTTTTTGTTACGGCTCACTTCTTTGTTCGGTGCAATGAATATTTATAGGTGAATATGTACATTATTGGTGTTCAGGTGACTTATCATGCCATGCAATAAAAGGGACGAACGCTTGACGATGTGACTCGGTTGTACTTGCCACCGAGCAATAAGCGTGTTATCGGACTCCCGACTTGAAGACCATACACTGCAGTCGCAACACAACATATATCGTATATGCTTTTAAGTTTATTTCGTGTTGATGTCAACCGGGTCAACCTTTCTGTGGAAACAGACACATATAAATGTGTCGGACAGATATCGCATATACAAATCTGCTTAGAAATGTCAGATGCATTTCATCTGCAGCCCACACTTACCTGTAAAAAAAGAAGGAAATAAGCTTTATCTGCAAATATTTACATTCGCTTTACTTTTTACCTTTACAAATATAGAAACGAAAGTGGCATTGCATATCCAATGAGCAGTTGTATCAAAAACAGAAATATTTTTAGCGCAGCTGACTTGTCAGTCTAGTGAGCTTATTTAATCATTCGTCGTCCGTCCGTCCACGATTCATATTAGTGACTGTTGGAAAAGCGTTAGCCGCAACCACTTACTTCAAAGCATCTTTGCCTGGATTTCTGCCAAGTCTTGTGTCAGTGATTTTGGGAGTTGTTTAATTAGTAGTTGTAGTAGTAGTAGCAGTAGTAGTAGTAGTAGTAGTAGTAGTAGTAGTAGTAGTAGTAGTAGTAGTAGTAGTAGTAGTAGTAGTAGTATTTCGAGGGGAAACATCAAAAAGGGAATTTTCTATAAAACGGCGTGGCCGAGCCCTTTGATATTCAATCAATCATTTCGGGGTGTCCCCCCCCCCCCTCCTGCGTCGATCTTATTCTGGTCTTCAGGTACGCCCACGTTCCTTTTTCGCTTTCTGTGGTTTATGTCAATTAATTTATCAGTCAGCTAAGTCTAAAGGAGGCTCATTCGTCCATCGTTCGTCATTGTACATCTGTAATTGCTATTTTGAACATCTCAACGGAATCTTTTTTGGACTTGGGGATGTGTCTTATGACGGTTTCTACCTATTTAATTTAAATGTACTATTATTATTATTATTATCATCATCTTCATTATTATTGGTCGCAGTTTCTCTCGAATGGATTTTTGACTTTTGATTTTTTTTTCAGTTCGTTTAATGGGGGGGGGGGGGAACCTTAACAGTCTTCCGTCAAACCGCTTACCCAATTAGTTCAAACTCTATAAAGATACCTTTGGCCCCTTTTAGATTAGTTAATTGACTTGGACAAAATATTTGGTCCCGGAAACCTTACTTTTTGCCTCCTTAGTCGGGGGGGGGCCAGAGAAAGTCTGCTGAGGAGGCAACATTACTTTAAACAGAATTGAGTCTCGAGGTCCGTATGGGTACCCGGGACCCACAGTCCACTATTTTTTTTTTTTTTTTGGATGAAATATCCGAATCTATATCAGATTGGATATGGGGGCCTCTTTTTACGCATGCGCTTGCGGGGGGGGGGGAGATTCCGGGGTACCTGGGTCCTGAGTCAATGCTCTACTGAAGACTCCCAACTTGTTGAAATATTTATATATTCGCTTTTCTTTTTACTTATTTTTTTTATTTTATTTTTTATGGAGGGAATTTTTCATGAATTTTTATTCTGTGTTTTGCCATGTTCCCTTCTCTGAAACTGCTGGCTCAATTCTTTTCAAACGTGGCCAAAATATTCCTTGACTAAGGCTGTACCATCTTTGTTCGCTAGATGACGTTGCTGCTGTTATCTTCTGGTTTCTACCCAATATTTAAGATGATAAAAATTGTCAATGAATGTACATGTGTGCTATGATTTCGATATTACATATGATTATGGCCCTCAACAAAGACCGGGGCAGCACGTGGGTGGCCTCGCCAAATTCTTAATACCATTGGATACTTCTGTTCAGTTTCGGGGGGGGGGGGGCTTTCCCTTTTTTTTTTTTTTTTTTTTCTTTTTTTTTTTTTTCTTTTTTTTTTCATTTTCTTATCATATTGTACCCGATGATTGTCCTTTACGTGCAGATTTTGATTGCAAACAACCAACTTTTGACCTTTATTTTAAGGTCAGACAATTTTGGTGAACTTTAATTCATTGTCTATGTTCCTTATATAGATCATGCAGATGAAGGTGCATTCATCTGGGATTGCTGTTGACTGCAGTTATATTTAAGTCCGGGGACTTAATTTTTGCTTTTGCAAGCAATTACCCGTCTGTGCACGTAAGGTCACCTGAAAACAGGAGTGACACGTTCCTTTTGTTTGTGTCGTAGCTTAATGTTTGCATATGTGTAAGGGTAACGTAATTAGGGCTTTATTTGCGTCTGAGGAAAAAAATAGATCCTGTATTTTTTAATCTGCTGTCGCCTTCCTCCAAACGTTTCCTTTTAAATACCGAAAATGTAAATGTGCTTGGTAACATTGCAACATTCCTTGCAGCGCAAACATTGTTTTCATGAATCTTGCGAGTGCGTTGTGAATGCCTACCTTGAAGCGAATGGTGATCGGCTTTAGTGAGTATGTTCAGAACTGCTGCGGCATTCATTACAACGTTGGAAATTAGAAATCAGCAGTTGCGCATCAAGGTTAGGCAGACAGAGACAGAGAACAGGACTGTTGTATTACAGAGAAGTGTCATCATATTGTGCAACGTAACCGGGCGTTGGTGTGGATTTCAATCGGTAAAACCTTGACAGGCATTAATCTGGTCTGTCCGTATGGCTACCAGGGTGCGAAATATGACCAATGGGTTAACATTTACAAAATGATAAGGTTTATTCACAAAAAGTAAAAAGTACGAACCTTTACTGACGAAATACTTTGTTTCTCCTCATGATTTGTATGCTTGACCACCTCGGGTTTTTTTTGTTTTTTTTTTTTGTTTTTTTTTTTTTTTTTTTTTTTTTGGCCAACATTTTTTTTTTTGGGGGGGGGGTTGCCTGCGAAGCAAACTCTGTTTTTTCATGTTCTGATTCTGATTCGTCGCTGGGGGTAGAAGGTCTGCTTCGCACACGGGGGGGGGGGGGGGGGGGTAATGTTAATTTTCCCGAAACCCAACATACTTATGCTGTCCTGCGCAGACGCAGTGGACCACCAATCTGTGTTCCGGTGGAAGTCCCAAATTAACCCATTGCATGGATGTGCGTGTACGACCATAGGAAAACACGAGAATCAGTGTTGCGTGTATGTTTTAATAGATAAGAATATATCACAGTAAATAACATTGACTTGGATGTCGATTTAGAGAAATAGGATTACACTTCATGGGAACCACCTGACACAAGGGCACATGTATGGTAGTTGCTTTGCTCTCAACCACATGGCACTCTTCTTGCAGAAGAGCGTAGGTACAAAATAGTATGCGTCCGGCGGTGACACAATCAGTGGTCAGAGTAACACAGTTTTTCCCAGGCCTTTTTGTACCACTCACGGAGTACTGTCATGTGGAAACATGGTTTGATCCCATGAGGTCGAGTCAGTGTTTAATACGATTTCCACAGTGAGGGACACCTAACATTGCCCATTGCACGCGGACAATGACTTCTCTTCGCAGAAAAGAGAATTGCGCTCACATCTGGCACGACACTCAATGCATTGCTGCTTACTTCCTGGATCCCAGTATTTACTGTAATTCTACTTGTGTTGAATGTATGCTTCTCATGTACAGTTCAGATATCAGTGATCTCTGGGTGATCTGAGGTGTTTTTCGTTAAAAAAAAAGAAACAAAACAAAAAAAAACATTTCTTTTCCTCTGATTTCTTTAAAAGATTATATGGTAACAAAGGCAGCTTAGTTGACCGTTCTGTGACGGTCTTGTTTCACGTCGTTTTTGGTCAACACGAAGATGAGTTCAGATTTGGCTCACACTATCGCCACAGCCCATGTGCACCGTTTCGATATTTGACCCCTGACTCAGGTACCATCTACAGCGCGGATGCGGCCTTGTGTATAAATTCTGGCTTTCTATGGCTCGCCTGTGGCACTGTATTCGCAGGATAGTATGCAGATACACATAGTATGGATATTGGTTGCTTCCATCTCGGTCTGTCAGGCTGACATATGTGAGGGTTGATGTTGTTTTAGAGATAGCCTTAAGACTTTGCGCCCAAGTAAAGAGTAGCGGCACCGCGTCTATCTTCTGAGGCAAGGGTATGAGTGTTGGCGGCAAGACGTGTATGCCTGAATTTTAGCGCCTGGAAAGGGTTAATCAACATGAACAGCAGTTGGTTGCACCACGGCAGATAAAGTCTATGCCTATACATTGTAGGTCGCAGTTATAGCATAGATAGTGATATATGCAAAGTTTTTATTGTTGGTTTTATTTTTGTTGTAGTCCTTCTTGTTGTTATTGTCGTCGTTATTATTGTTAATTGAGGTAGTTTTGCACTGTCGTGTCCATGACGTTTATGTTTAGATGCTTGCTTGCGTGAGGCATCGTATAAACAGAAGAACACGAGTGACAACCAGAGTGTCAAGTTAAAATTAAAATTTTGAAGCTATGATTCTAATGTTGGGATAACTCGTTCAAGTGTTATTAAAAACTATATCAAATGGGGTTTTGGCTGGACTGTGTGTGTGTGTGTGTGTGTGTGTGTGTGTGTGTGTGTGTGTGTGTGTGTGTAGACATTTTGCAGCTAAATGACGCAGTATCACTTACAAAACCGAACGCAACGGGAACCAAGCAAAATATTTAACGCAGATTTGTCGAAAGTAAATGGGGTTAATGTCGTTGAATACACCCGCTCATAAGGTACACTGTGTAAAAAAGGTACACGAGATGCTTCTTGTTGAAGACAAGGAGTGCAACAGGAAAGCCGTGGGTTGACTCTTTCAATGTCATGTGTTGACTGAGTCAACAGCTTTGCGCGACGAGAAAACCTGTTACCCAGAACGATTTATCGCGAGTTCTTTAACAGCAGGCATGCTGGTTTCTGTATGGAAAGTCTGTTTACAAGGAATGTGAAAGTAGTATCGTTACGTTAATTGAAAGCGCATCATTGGGCTTTGATCGAAATCGACCACGATATATAGTGAAATGTCAAAGGGCCGTTCTCTGGGTTATTGTTTTACACGTATCCATAGTGTGTTTGGACATGTATGGGCCACGCTGAATGGGCTGCATTTGAGGTTTCAATTTGTTCTGAATGCGCTGTAGTAAATCTGGCGTCTAAGAATAAACGGCATTCAAATTCAGCGTGGTTTTAATTGACATTGGAGGTGTTGTGAGGTCAATCATTGCGATCATCTAAAGAATATCGCTAACCCTTTTGATGAGCCCTGTAAGAGAGGACACTTGGACGTGCCACCCTGGCATGCCAGTGAGTAATGGATATAAAAACTAAGAGGGTCGTTGTAAAACATATTGTCTGAAGACAAAGCAAAATAAAGTGTAACCCACTTTTAGAATGACAGGCAAAACTGAATGAAGTATAACCGTTATTAGGAAGACCTTTTTGAGATGTATACTTGGACGGGATTTTTCCCTCAGGTTTCTTGCCGTCTACACCTGTAAAGTGATCTTTGCTTGCATCAACAGCTGTGGGTATATAAATCTATATGAAAGAGGGAAGGCTCAGCCATTTTTCAACTGGTGATGTGCCCGCACTGGATACTGACCATTTTGACCGAGATCAAACGACAAAATTGCACACGGACATATGCACATGTCAGATTTTTATGTCACTTCATTGAAGGTTGGAAAAAAAAAAACCTTGCCGATGTTGGTAGTGTCTTTGCTCATGCGTTCCAAAACCAGGACTAATTTTGTGATACAATTCCTATCTACGCTTTAACCCGGCTGATATTGCCGCTGAACTTAAGTTAGGATCGGGACTCCGTTGCCAGTTGTCCTCAGGTTTGTCCACAGCATACGTTTCAAGCCTCTCAGAAAGCAGCAGCAGGATCGTCTTCAAACTTGGTGGTGATAAACCTCCGCGGAAAGCGTCTTCACCAGGCGGCGCTGTGATCAAATTATGATTTTAGGTACTACTTTTTTGTCTATTCATCTGCCAGGTTTATCTGTTCAGCATTTGACGCTGGGTACAGGGCGGTCGCAGTGCTCGAGGTAAATTTTGAGTGCCATACTGACAAAAATCCAGGACTTCAAAAAAAGGAATTAATACTGTCTGTTTCTTTTTAATGCATTTATATATGCTATGGATGCAAGAATAAACTTGACAGGTGCAAATGGATATAAACTTGTTTAAACCCACAATGTTCAACCATGTTGAACTTTATGTCATTAGTATTTTTTTTTTTTTTTTTGCGATAAAGGAATTGGATTTTACTCCTGCTGATGCATTTGTTCGTTTTGGTTTATTTCATCAGTCTGATGATATTGTCATGATATAAACATACAACAAAGGTAAGTCGTACAATGTACAGATTTGCAGCTGGGAAATCCAAATTGGCGAGATCTATTGGAACAATGCAAAGCAAATACATGCTGGGCACATAATTACACACATGCATTAGATTCATCATTTCTGCATTGTCGTACCTCGGTGTTTCAATGGGGCGTCAGTAATCAATTATGCACTTCCTTGATCTGCTAATTTTTGATACCGCACACAGTCAGAGTAAGTAAATTTGGAGAATTTGTTTTCCATATGAAATGTGATCTAAGACAATGGGGTGCGCGAGACAAACTCCGTGGTACGTGCCTCCTTGGCACAACATCTTCAATAAATAATCTGATTTTCAATTACTTGTTCATATAGATTCAGCAGTAGCTCTATAAAGAAAACAATAGACCTACAGGGAGCTCTATGAGAGACCACGGTACACGTAAATAATGTTTCAAGGAAGCTGTTCTATTCACGGCTGACTGACTACATACACCAGAAGTCGCCAAGGAAAACGTTCCTGCCGGGCGCACGCGGCATTTTGGCAATTGTGTGAGATAACCGAACGGCCCATGATGTGGTTCTTTTTCTTATATTTTCGAGTCAACTTAGTGTAATTATATGTAATAATGTGGATTTAATGTAACACGCCAGACGCACTGAATGCCTATTTGAAATTCATTTGCAAGGCAGGCCGGCAGGCAGGCAGGAAGACAAGAGACACAGATATTGAGTCTGAGTATCGGGAAACGATGATTTCTCATTGGCGTAATATTAACTCGAGTATGGATTTTAGGTCGGGCTTTATGAAGCAGAAACTACCTGGCATCATTATGTGATTTCACAGTTTCCAAAGCCAACACGGATTCTGTTGATACAACCACTTTCCTGTGTTAGTGCTGGATCTCACTTACCTTGTGATCAATGGAACTATATAATATGATGGCTGATATAACCAATCAGAGACAAACATAGCCAATTGTATGGACTAAACATATTTTAAGCTCTGCTGACCAGAGGACGTAGAGCTCATGTGATCACTCATTTTCGTCCGTCCGTCCGTCCGTAAACTTTTGCTTGTGAGTGCGACACAGTCCACGCTTTGCAAGATAGCCCCATATAACTTTCGGGACTTATCAAGTGTATGGAAATGTAGGTTGGGTTCGATATTGATGGCACCGTTTGTAGTATTATGTAATATTATATAGGCCGAAATATGAAACTATGGAGAATGCTGTTTATTCGAGGATGATTCATCACGAAACTTGGTAAGAATGTCAATTCAGACAAAAATTCAGAAACACATGGAAACTGGTGAAGCCACCTACAGTATTAAGAAATGTGTGAACCAAAAGGTGTTGAAAACACAATAAATTCAATATAAAAAGAAAGAATAAGGCTAATGTACTAAATGTACCACAAATGAGCATCATATGCGGACGTTTTATGTTGCATAATGTGGATGACCCTGACCTACTTTCTCAAGGTCACACAGGAAATACATTTTAGCAATTTTTTTTTGTTTTGTTTTTTGGGTTTTTTTTTTTGTTTGTTTGTTTTTTTGTTTTTTGTTTTTGTTTTTTTTTTTGTTTTGTTTGTTTGTTTTTTTTTTTGGGGGGGGGTGTTTTTTTGTTCTGGTAATTACACCTGAAGTTGTGCACATGGATCAATATATATCGTTACAGAAACATTATACTGACTAAAGGTCTATGACGTATGGAGTCGTGGTGGCGTCACTGGTGGTGTGAAGTGGAAATAGCATTGCAGGTGTGAAAGTATATTAAAGTCATTATTTTGATTATGAATTGAAATGCAACTTGTAAGTTAACACCACACATGCGTTGGGCCAATGTTCAAACTTTTGAATGACCTTGTAATTTTCAAGGCCATATTGGACGTGGTAAAGGATGCTTGGTTCTAGATTTTGAGAAATAAAAAGGTTAGCAATACCTAATGTACCACAAATATGTATTATAAATAGAAGTTCGATATTGCATATTATAGTCGACCTTGACCTACTTTCTCAAAATCACGGAGGGAATGCATATCGGGAAGCGATTCTATTATGATGTGCATGACATCATAAATTGAGGTGTTACTTGCAAAAGTCAAACCAAATATGCATTCGGCCAATGGTCAAATTTTGTGATATGTTGTGTGACTTTGGCCTACTTTTCATTGAGAACTAAAGAAAAGGACATAACATTCAATAATATGTCGGGAAAGAACGGGGGGAACCATACCAAATGTACCACGAATGTGTGTTCATGTGGACGTTTGATACCGCATACTATGGATGAACTTAACTAATTTCTCAGGGTCATGGGGGGGGGGGCATTTCAGGGAATGAATTTTTAGTGATGGGTAATCAGAAAATATGTTAGCAGAACGCTTGGCCAATGAGTCTCTTGTTTTAACATGCAAACAAAATGTAACTTTTGAATCACAGCTTGAAAGTTGTATGCTGTTCGTAAGAATAACATAGTTGAGGTATTATGTGAAAGACTTCGTGCCCATAAGGTTCAGGCAGTGAGCTGCCTTTATTCATCTGATACCACCCTTAGGCAAATGGAAAGGATCAAGATAAACCTTATGTTTCTAACATATCTCTGTGCAGACCACGACGCAAGGAAATATGCTGCTCAACTCAAGGGGGCTTCACAGTGGCCGATGGCTAAGTTCGTGGCTGTTAGGATCTCGTGTTCACAGGAACTCAGCGCAATTTCACACTTATTAGGTTCACCAGCAAGCATCTGTCGTCGCTGACCAAGGTTACCAGGATGATGCTATACGACCAAAGCCTCACAAAAGGGATTCCCACATACAATGCGTGCTCATAATTCCAGAAAACTGGAAGAACCAATATGTCTGCTTATTGCCGCTAGGCATAGCTTTTTGGCGTTAGTTTGCTTCAATGAATGGACCATTCAAGAGCAAACAAGAATGACTTAAATATTCAATTACATTTTACTGGACTGACAAAAATAGAAAGTCTTTCTTTTATTTGCTATTAGAAATATTTACTCCCACTGTCTAGACGTGCCAAAACGTCCCATATTAGCTAACAATGTTGTTTTTCTATGCTCATGTGCTCATGGAAATAGACTCCCCACAGTTGATTTATCCATAGCACGCCCTGAAATTATTAAGGTAATTATGACCACTATACAATTGGCATCAACCCCACAAAAAGCGATCAGAGTAGACCATGTGCATCGAAGCAGTATTGCTCTATTGCTCAATATCTGTGTGACATTCTTTGATGAGCTTTTTTCTCATTTGCTGAAGGCACGTGATGCGATTTGTAAAATTTCAAGCTGGAATGGTATCCGTTTCTACAGAGATGAAATGCTGTTATCAGTCAGTAATTTCCTGCACAAGGACCGGCGTTTGTTGTGGTGCGATGAATGGGGAGGCTGCATTTTATCCAAGTTTCTGCAACAGCCCGCGGAAGCTGCCATGGCATTCATCCAGCGCGCTCGTTCCACACTCAAGATGATTTTGATTCAACAAATCTCGTTTATGTAAATAAGAAATGCGGAAACTTTATGTGTGGAAAACTAAATTCACGCATTTTATTTTACATTGATAAGGTTTCAAAGTGTGTGTGGAAAATTCGCAATATCTCACATCTTCAAAGAACTTAACCAAATTTCTTTGACGTGCATGCAGGGGCAAATGCAGACATCAGTGCATCATTTTGTCAGAGGTATTATTGTAGTTTTTTAAGAAGCTGACTCATTGTGTGTTGGGTTTACCAGGGGAATACCAAAGGTTCCTGAAAACTTCATTGCGCATGCCACTGCTGAAGTTTCGTTCTATAGTTTCTCGGCACGCCAAGCATCACATGGTCCCATCATGACATTTCATTGACATCGGAGCCACACAACTTTACTTTTCCTCACTCCAAACATGCTTCAGTCCTCTATGGCGTAACTATGAGAATTAAGTAGCGTTACTTTACCCTGTAAGTTGCAGGAAGCCATAGCAAGTCTCGGCAGTCATCAGCGAACGAGTCACAATCACCATTAAGCATTATTGTTTACAAATTTCCTATGATACTTGTACATTATGCAGTTTTGAAGCTTGGCTGCTAATCTCCACGACCCCTTGTTTTCTTTTCTTTTTCTTTTTTCAAACAAGACTTGGACTCGTTGCGTTTTATCTATTGACAACTTTCCCAGTGTTTTTTTTTTCATGGTGGTGAAGGGAGAATGTACCAGCGGTTGTATATCTATTCAATATTGCAAAACTGTGACAGCTGCTGAGTGGAAATATAACTAGAAAAGAAGATTTGCTACACAGCAAATCTGTCTGTATGCCTTCAAAAGTTATGAATATGGCTAGATAAAAATTTCAAAGGTCCAAATGACCCTGACCTTGACTTCTAGAGGTTACATGTAAATAAGAAGATGTGCAGTGTTGCAATGCCTACAATTTTAGCCCGACATGATTTAAATTGGATGAAAATTGACCAAGTTATGGCTAGATAAAAATAATCAAAGGTCCAAATGACCTTGACATTTGACTTTTAGAGGTCACATGTAAATTACAAAAATGTGCATTGTTGCAATACCTATATAACGTGGAGTCCAACAAGATTACAATTGGATGAAAATTGACCAAGTTATGGCTGGATGAAACTGTCAAAGGTCGAAATGACCTTGACATTTGACCTTTAGAAGTTACATACTACTATGTAATTACAAAAATGTGCAGTGTTGGAATACTTACAATTTGAGCCCAACATGGTCAAAAGTGGATGCAAATAACAGAGCTATGCCTGGATGAAAATTTCAAAGGTCCAAATTACATTGACTTTTGATCTTTAGAGGTCACATGAATAATAATGATGATAATAATAATAATAATAATAATAATAATAATAATAATAATAATAATAATAATAATAGTAATAATGATAATGATAATGATAGTAATAATTATTATTATGATGATGATGATGATGATGATGATGATGATAATAATAATAATAATGAGCAACTCTTTAAATCAGAATGGGCCATAGCTGAGAGAGTGGATGTGTGTTTTGATGTCCCTGAGTCGTATGTCGAAGTTAAAGTTATAACTCTTCTAAGAAATTTGAGTAAAATATAAATGCTTCCGCTCTTATGAGCACAACGCCTGATGATTTAGGCAACGCGATAGTTTCATCATAATTCAAATAGGATATCAAGTGTTCATTCGTGAACAGAGTGTATTTTGGTCTGATTTTATAATCGCAAGCATTAAAACATACTCCAAATGATTTTGTGGAAAACTGCTGATAATAATAATCTTGACTGTCATCAGCTCATTTTTTGTGCACGTTTCTTATCGACTGACGGAACACCCCGGTCGATACGCTGTGTTGCAATGATACTTGCGAACATTGGGTGGGGTATATCATGACACACAAGAACAATCTAAGATCATCCTGCCAAGGTTATGTTTAAACAGACAATTTGTTGAATAAGAACGAGGTCGTTAAAAGGATCTCCGAGAAAATTGCACGATGTACCGCCACTAGCAACACCTCTATCATGGTCATTATAATGGCCATCATGACATCATCATCAACCTTGTACATGTATATGTACAATGGGAAAACGCATTGTTGCTGTTGTTTTGCATGGCGACCTCGCTACCATTTTTGCGTAGCACTAAACCACCGTACGCAGACAAGACAGCCAGTGGCGTAATATCCCAGCATTAACCTTGTACACAATCCCCTTACCCTCCCATCAACAATATGAGAAATAAAGTTTCATGTCGTTGGTATCCATTTTTGTAAACCAAGGTTTTACCTGAATATTAAAGTTTGAAAGGCTGATAAGTTGCTGCTGTGGCAATATTTGAGAGCAGTCTGTGTATTCAGGCTGCATAGATCAAACGAAAAGGATATTTTCCACCTTGGCAATCCGTATATGTGAGTGATAAACAGCCCTGAAATGCTTTCTCTGGAAAAGAATACAAAAAAGAAAAAAAAATCTAACCCCAATGGGATTTTGAAGTTGATTATGCTGTGTGCCAACACAGACATATTCTTTCTTTCTTTCTTTCTTTCTTTCTTTCTTTCTTTCTTTCTTTCTTTCTTTCTTTCTTTCTTTCTTTCTTTCTCTCTCTCTCTCTCTCTCTCTCTCTCTCTCTTTACAGACAAATTTGTCTGACATTTCATTTGAAAACTATTAAACGTGGAAACTCCGAACTTGGCATGATTACAATTCCATACATGAAATCTTTAGTTTTTTGTAAAGGGGTTGAACGGTTTTGAAAATTATGCAAAATGTGGCCATTACGAAAAATTTAAATCTTGAATATCTCCAAAACTATTGTAAGGACCGCTAACCAATCCAATTTCAATATATTACACTGCACATTTTTGTAATTTGCGTGTGACCTCGAAAGGTCAAAAGTCAAGGACATTTGGTTCCTTGAATTTGCATCTAGCCATAAATTGGTAAATTTTCATCCAATTTCAGTCATGTCGGGTTCAAATGGTGGATGTTGCAACACTGCACATTTTTTAATTTACATGTAACCTCTAAAAGTCAAAAGTCAAGGTCATTTGAACTTTGAAATGTCAATCTAGCCATAAGTTTAGTGGAATGTGAAGTACCTAAGACAAAAGTAGTTGTATACAATATTTACAACTTTTGAACGCACACAAACAGATTTGCTTGGAAGCATATCTTTCTAGTTCTGTCGTGCCTTTTTGTGTGGGGCATTAGCCCCGCACACACTTCATGCGCGGGATTATAACCCAGTTCATGGATGCAGACTGACGTCACAAACTACCATGGGCACATGTGAGACATCTGTGTACAGTGAGGGCATCACATGTATAGAGTAAACGATCAATTGCGTCGTGCTGTGTTGTGCACGAGAGTGTGAGTGTGTGTGGGCTTTCATGATTGGTTTACTGTACACTGACACATTTTGCCAACTGAACAGTTTCAAACTGTCACTTAAAATTTGTACATACGTCCAAAGTAACCCATCAACTGCACTTTTGGCGAGCACATAACGATCTGCACTTTCGATTTTCGGTTACTCTTGACTTTTACTTGCTTTGAAGTCTAAAGTAAAACATCAGTGGGATTTTCCTGTATATTTACACTACGAATGATCGATTGTGCACAAAGGCATTGTATTTCTTCACCTTAGTATTGTATTTTTATAAGTGTCATGATTGGAGTAGTATTGCTTAGTGATGCTGAAGTGAAATATCCCGGCCAATTCTACGTAGTTTTCGATACTTCAACGTGAACTGAGATGTGTTTTTGGCTGGTAATTTGCGTTATAGTGTGGTTAAGTGATCAAGTGTCTGGTACTTTGTACAAGAACTTCTAGCATCTCTTCAGTTTAGAATGGTGTCTTTTTATAAGTGTACATTACTTCGAATTGAACTCAAGTAAATAAGTGTTGGTACGTAATACTTTTAATGTTGATATATCGCACAGTTAATATCTATTGCTCACATGTTCGATCAAAAGGGGTTAAATTGTTTCAGTGTGCTGCACTTGCAGGCTCTCTGGTGTTTCACTCCCTCCCCCCCCCCCCCAGACAGGTACAGAAATTACTATATAATCTTCAAATTTTGTACTTATGCTTGTCAGGTGTTTATTA
The DNA here is from genome assembly GCA_964020975.1 of Hermodice carunculata. Lineage (NCBI taxonomy): Eukaryota > Metazoa > Annelida > Polychaeta > Eunicida > Amphinomidae > Hermodice > Hermodice carunculata. Next base: position 28,596,392 of record OZ026612.1, read on the forward strand.
TTGTTTGATAGTGCTGAACTTACTGGCATTTCAGTGTTTCAGATTGGCCTTTGAACTCAAGTAAAAAGGTGTTGAGACATAATACTCTAAGTTACAATATTGCATAGTCGATATATGTTACTCATAATACACATATGTTAATCAATGGTGGTAGGATTGTTTTAACGTGCTGAACTTGCCGGCAGTCTGTTGTTTCAGACCATCTCAAAACTGACGTATAAAAACAATGAAAGCGTTGATACATATGAGTTTTAAGTTCTTTATTTCTTTTGACAGTGAGGTCTTTTTATTGAAAATATAAGGATATACAAATAATTTTTACCATTTTAAATAATCATTATTGAAAAAAATGTGTGTTTGAAGAAGTCAGATATGCACAGAATTGTTATAAGTGTTTTCATTGACAAGCTGTATTAAACATACTTCACTGTATTCTGCTTTACACAAATGAAATTACTGAAAACAATTGCTATCCCCACACACTGGATTCCTTTTTTGAAGGAAACCAGCTTGTTTAGTCAATCACGCCTGTACTACCACGGACGTTTAAGTGCTAAAGTTTTCTGCACTGACGGACCCTATTCCTCAGGCCTGAAGGTCCGATGTTGACATACAACTGGCCAATGCAAACCAGGCGGAAAGCTGCTCGCCCATTTGCTGAGCTTGGGCGATAGAAAACTCTCATCGATGTCTGTGGCGGCTCTACAGCAAACATGACCTTTGCCCTTGAGCGTAAGAGTCAACCTGGCCGGCTGTGGCTATGTGTATTTACTTTTTATGCATCAAAAGTTGAGAAATTCGAGCGGGGTCATTTGGTGTGGCAACCGCATGTATGGATCCAGGTGGTAATGGTCCTGAATGAAGACATGAGTTGGACTTAATGCGCTGAGCACCATCGTCTGTTTTCCGTCTTGCTGACTGCGCTTGTATAACAAATATGTCGCACTAGCACATTCAACTTTATTAGCAGAGCACTCAGGTGTAGGGAGCATTGGCAGATGACCATTAATGGGATGATAGAGTTTAAACGTCTGACGAGATTCCTCAGAAAAGACATTCCATTCTATCCGTTCTGGGGAATCTTGATTTGACACCGAAAAAACAGTAAAATTGTGAAAGGCATCAGGTAATGTTATCCTACGTTGTTTTGTTTTGTGTTTTAGTTTTGATTCGCAAAATTTCCAGAAATTAAACTTAGGCCAGCCGCCCCCCCCCCCCCGAACCTGAGGTTAATTTTTTACAAAATTCCTTTAGAAATTATAATGTTGGGTCATTACGTAATACATCAGCTCATTAAATCACTCTGATAACGCACTAATGCGGTTTCGAGAGTGTCATTCTATATTTAAACCTCCAAACTCTGGGACCAATCTAGGCCTTCAAAATTTGTAGCCGAATCGGGAAATAAAACTGGTCACTGCAGCTTTCTTACAGTATGAAGTTTGACTCTGTCATCAAAAATATAATAGTTAGACCTACCATTTACTTCCATTTATATCTTCTATGACTGTGTAGTTGATAGATCAGGTTAAAAGAAGTGAAAGGAAGCAAATTCAGTTTCTGGGTGTATGTATACATGCATTGGATCTCAATTGGGGCTGAGACTAGGAATTCCTTATCTTAGAATTTGGTAAGGCCAGTTGCCTAGCAACAGACCGGGCATATTGGTGAAAGTGGAACCATAGGGTAGGGTTGGGTTAAAGATGCAGTGTAGCTTTGAGTAATATGTTGTCTTTAACTGGAAGGAATAGAAACAAGTGAAATCCAAGAGGAGCTTCATTTAAATGTGCACAACCACTGGTCAAAAGTCAGGTGGGGCCACACCCTCAATCTGCCTCCTCACCAGGTACCTCAGCTGTGGCAGAGCTCTGTTTTTAGATGTTGCCAATTAGTATGCGTAAAAGCTGCATAACTTCTGTATGCACACTGGCAGATTGTGCATGCATCACAAACACCAGAGAGGCTTGCACACGAGCTTGGCTGGGCTGTGTAAGACATACAGCTGGGATGATACATAGGTTTATGTAGTAAAGTTGAGTTTAGGTGGAGTAAGAGTACTTTGAGGCAATTTGAAAATGTATTGTCCATCATCCAAGAGATAAGTTGGGTGCATTGAAGTTAGACTTGGAGCTTGTCGCACTGGGGCTGCTTTGTGTCAAGTGTGGCTTTCCAACAGCGTTCCTGAAGACCAGTTAATTAGCGAACTGCTTGTATCTGTTATACACTGCAGTACTGAAGTACCCATTGTACACTGTCGTAACATTGCCGTACCGATCATAGACTTAGTACTGAAGTGCCCATTTTACACTTTTGGTACATGGGCATGCAGATCATACAGTATTGTACCTAAAATGCCCATTGTACATTCTCGTACCAATAATACACAGTAGTACTGAAATACCAATTGTACATTGTCATACCAAAAAAAGCTTTGAAGATACAGACACTAATTTGTTATGCAGGAAATCATCTTTTCTAGTTTCAGATTGTTTTTATTCAGTCAAAAATGCACAGGCAATAAAACATAAGAAAGTCAACAAACAGAAAATCGATACTGTTGTGGTTCATAACCGAAAAGAAAAGTTGCATGGGCAAACCGGGTCATGCAGATTCTGCACTATAACAAACATTCAAATTTAGTTTAGATGACCAGTTATGTATATAATTTTTCACTTGCACTTTAATTCTCAATTCAAAAGATTATATGAAAGTTTTCAGACGTAAACTGAATAAATCATCACGAAACTGTCGACAGTTTAAATCAGATTGGTATTAGCGTTTCTTCTTGAAAATATAGGGTAGATATCCTGTTTAGGATAGGAGATTAGGCCTCTTATTAATGTCACTGTTTAAAAATTGTTACTACTCTTGAAGATATTTACCTAGAAGGTTATCCTAAATAGACCCAGAAGCCCTTCTGGCAGCAAAAAGCTTTAAGACACTTTTTTTCATAAACGTTTCACCATTCTCTGTTGTCAGTACCTAGGGCTATTTCTGGCGTAGGCTTATCAGCGATATCCACGTAAACGGACACAGCGGCACTATGCATCCGGCCTACGGCCTGTGCGCGTTTAAGTGGGCATCTCCTAAATGTTAGGCCGCTTGTGTTAAAGTTTATGTGTTTGTCGTTTATAAATTTGTTCGTTGACTTTCAGTTTGAAACATGTGTGTCCATATTGAGGCATAAACTTCAGTGCCTTAAAAGGAGATCTTATTCCAAGAATAAAGGCAACAGCAGTAAGTATATACTTATAATATAGGCCTAATTTCTGTGTATTTTAGAAACTTGCATGGTTTGATTATTATCCTTACAATATTGGAATTTAACCCTATATGCCGTCTGTACACAAAATAGGCCTACTTTCACCCATAATAGTTGTACACAGGGCAAAGCGAGTCAGACGATAAACTGGCAAAACAGTGACCCGCTTTACCTGAACCACTTCACCCAGGATATCCTTTTTGCACTTGTCGCGACCTTTGATTGACGCAGTCAGTCAATTTGAAATTTTTTTTTCAATCCGTGATATTTACGTTTTACAAAAAGCGTGGCCACCTTAAGCTGCTAGTGCTCTATTTTGGTAAATACATACTGAATGCAGCCCGTTTTTTGCTAAGAAAGCAGCATAAATACTAACAACTGATGGTTCTAGAAATGTCCAACGCTTCCGTACGTCTGGTGGCGTCTTCAATAGTCTGGGGAACGCTGCGGTGACGTTGCAGGTTATTGCCTACGTGATTAGCGATCACCTTGCAAATGCAAAGCTTGACCCGCTATGCTTGGGTGAATCACTTTGCCCGGGTTTCCCCTACTAAAACGGAGTACGGTACCAAAGGAGGTCGGCTGTATTGTGACAAAAGTATGATGCATTTCCAACAGTGTTTACATCGGATCTACGTGCAAACTGCATAATGGGTAACCACAGCATTTAAGCAGAGCTGTTCCAATTACAAATGACTGCTGTGCGCTACATACACCTGTGGCTCACCTTTATTCTGACGTGGGTCCGCGAGAATGAAATCATTCCACTGGTGCTTGTCTTGGAACATATATAACATCCTCAATGTTCGTCTCGCTTGTGGCGTGAGTCCGCATTCTCAAATCAACTGACTTGGTTTTGGTCAAGTTTACAAGGAAGTCTGTCTGAAGGGTAAACAATCGGCAAGTAGCGTTTGCCAGGCATGCTTCCTTGTCTTCAACGTGGAGCCATAAAGCCACAGAGAGGCAAGAAGGCCATAGACCACAGTTATAAATCCTCCTATTTTTTCATATTAGCATTTTCCAGTCTAAAAATCAGCATTTTGGTATTTTAAAATTCCATGAACGGCATTTAACAGATAAAAATGTCAGAAAAACACGGATGTATTTTTGCAATATAATTCCCAGCTCGTTAATTTGTGATAATTGAAATACGAAACAACACCTGTAAGTCAGCTTTATACAGGTGAATGAACTGTGTTCTTGCCAGGGTCACATCATTGTCCTTCCCCACCTTAAAGTTCCCACCTGGCTTAGAAGACAGTGCACCTATATGAACACCAACGAAGCAACTCTGTGATGCAGCAAACCTGATTTAGCTAACTTTATTTAAGGTGAAACTACAGCATGCTGAAAACACAGTATTTTCACTATTACGGACCATCTCCGTCTTGGGATGCGCAACGAGCCAATCACAACTGTGGTCTGTAACCAGAATAAGCTTCTGTCTGTAATTCCACCAGTCACGGCCCATGATCTCCAGATACGAGTCATGTTACAGCAGACGAAGACCTGGAAGAAGACACACTGTGACCTCCCAAACCCTGATGATTAACGTTATCATTTACGTGAGACCACAGATAAATATCACTGTAAACATGAAATGAGATGACTTTTTTTTAAATAATGAAAATATAATAAATTTATTAAGCCTCCCGCAAGCGAGGAAATTAAAATACGTAGGCATGTACATCGAAATACAACACATACAGAGGAGTTTAAACTGAATTGAAATATTTCAAGTAAAATGATCCATAGTCACATAAATGGGATACATAATGGAACTGAAATTAAAACCAAATGTTTACAAATGAAATTCTTCAGATATATACCAATATAGATACGTTCACATAACTGTAAGTGAAAATAAGACTATACAAATTATGTCACGCAGTTACAGCACAAAAATAAAAGATGTATATGCAATACAATACATATATCATGTCATATAAGTGGAGTCATATCCCTGACGGTCTCCCAGTCCACCCGCCCTTCAAAAAGCACGGATCAACAAGGAAACCAGGAGCTGTTCCTCACTATACGGTTCATGTTAAATTTGTAAAATGTTGCAGTTGTATGTAAATTCCTTAGTCCTTGCTTGTGATTTTAAGTGTTTGGTCAATAAACACGATAAAGATGCTGACATCGCGTTTAATTACCTTGTATCTTAACTACAGTGCACGTACATAACGTCATTTTGTGACTAATCCTCTGATGGCCTGTCATCTAATTATACGTATTAGCATGTGATTTCTTCTCATCGCATTTTAATTGTTATATATTACAAGTACAAAAACACTCTATGTACCTGTAGCGTGGATTATATGAAGTTCCAGTTAAAATCCTTTTGCAATTTTAATAGACAACCCCATTGAATTATATAGATTTGTTTACTGCTTTATTTTGACGGTTGTTACGTCATTCACGCCAAATAGTGGTGACTGTAAATCTCTTATAGTCCGCCATCAATGAACAACCGATCTATTTATAGCTTTTTGTGGCATAATGCTTTGGGGGATTTTCAGATATTTGTGCCAAAGAATGGTGACACTAATGAACTTATAACCCACCGTGAATAGTCACCTCATCTATTTATTTTTTTATGCTATAATATTGAGGGAACATTACGTCACTGATGCCAAAGAGGACACCACCCTACTCTCTAGTTAAATAGTATTTAGTACCACTGGATGGAGGGAACTTGATAAAATGGTTTGGAATATTTTTGGCGTGCACAACAAAAACTCACGTAGGCTTTATATCATTTTGGGCCGATTTGAGTGAGACATTTCCGCAATAATCTGCAAAATTGTGCTTAAAGAAATGTGAAAGATCAAATGGCAGGGAAGTTTCATTTTATAACTTTGAAACGTATCGTGTAGACTGTAAAAACTATCTTCATGCAGATGCTGTGTCCGTTCTCATAGCAGAGTTAGACTCTGTGGTTATATGTTATTGCAACAGGGAGAACATCTGTAAATTCAGATGGCATATCTAAAACCATAAAGACCGGTAGGCCATGCTATCCATTATCAGAAATGTCACGTTCAATCTTGTAGGACGGCGCATTCGACAGTGTCTGGGTCATAAGATTAAAGAATCCCGGTATTGCCTCAAAAGATACCCTTATGAACTGCTGTAGAGGCAGATACTCACTTATACATTCTCCTCTTAACCATCTGGAGACTTTATCTTAACCATCGGGAGATTTTGAGTCAACATCTTTCTTCAACACACTCTAAGGGCATCGCGTCCAGAGTTTGCCAAGCAAAGCTGTCGACTAGTAATATTTTTTTCTTCATGTTGGGCACTGCATGCCTGATACAAAATATGCAATAAGACACGATGGCTAATAGGAAAACGAGAAGCATAAAATGCTCAGAGGTCAGAGTGTTGGACATTATATTTGGCTGCTTGATGGCGCTAAAAGTCGAGGGTTCGAATCCCATGTAGTAGGTTGACCAAAAATATTGTATTTTTCATTATTCGATAGTGCTGTATTAGGTTTTCTGCGTTGTGGACCATTGGTCCGACTTAAAAATTATATTACAAGTGCAGTTACTTTTGGAAATGCTGCACTGTGCCAATGTGCGAGCTATACACATGTCATAATATCACACTGAGTCCTATTTTGGTATTATCCCGGTGGCTCTGAGGTCAGAGTGTTGGATTTTACATTTTGTTAGGTGATGATGCCAAAGCTACGAAGATTCTAATCCCACGGTAGGCCGACAAAAAATATGGTATTTTTTATTTCACAGTTCTGATATTTTGAGTGTAAAAAGAAAGTTCCATGCTTCCATATCTCCGAAAAGCTCATGATTGAAAATGTCTGTTTCCCTCCTGTTTGTGGAAACAAAAGAAAGAAATGAAAACAACTTAGCCGACCTTTTAGTCAACAGAGCTTGCAAGAGGTCAATTCGTCCGTCATTCGTCCTCTTACTTAGCATGCATTAACAACCATTTTTTTCGACTTCTTGAAAAACCAGTGGGCCAAACTTGGTGGAAGTGGAGGTGCGATGTTTAATAACTGTAAGGGGATGGCTTCCAACTTGATAAAGATGCACCTTGGGTGAAAATGCACAAAGGTTGTTCAATAAATAGTGCGTCATGTATATTTTATGTTTTACACTGACGAGGTTGACTCAGAATTCCTAAAAACGTTAGCCAAATCCTGTTCAAACTGTGGTATTACCCTGGGGAAATTCACAACTAATGTGCGAAGTACGTGTTACATCAGTTGATTCTCAAACATTTGTGATACAACACGCTTGAGTAAGCTGAGCACAGACTGGTCACAACTCTCCTGTTTTTCTCATAATTTCTTATCTTTTGTGCGTGCCCTCCCCCCACACAGACTCCTTTTTTTCGTGTGTGTGTGTGTGTGTGTGTGTGTGTGTGTGTGTGTGTGTGTGTGTGTGTGTGCGTGCGTGTGTGTGTGTGTGTGTGTGTATGTGTGTGCGTGCCTTACTGAAGTCATAAAGGCTGATATGTTGGCTCCAAAGGCGGACTACTGCGAACACTCACTGTTTTGACAGATTAATTCTTAATCAGAATGAGCACCCGGCTACACACAGTGGGAAAGGGGTACATGTCTCAATATGTGTATGTGAAGACTGTACTGCTCTCTGAACACGGATTCTAGAATCAAGGAGGCTAGATATAATGCAATTCTGACCATTTGAATGTGTCAACTTAGTTATTTGAAGACTGTCCACGCTTGTTATAAAGGATGGATTGTTAAGACAAAAAACGAAAAAAGTCCCACAGCATTTTGAAGGGTTTGTGTTAGGTCCTCTGCAAGGTTAAATAATGATAACTTTACTGCTGTCGGCGGTTGGGGTCGTATGCATATTGAAACAAGCAGTCCACTCTCATAGTAGAAGCTTTCCGAAGTTTTGATCGTCAGCCAGAATGGCTTGGAATTTAGAGTCTGGAAAGAAGTAAAATTGACTAAGAGACCAAATGGTCTGCTCCTGGATAACGTCAAAATATGCCGCCAGTTTGACCTTTGATATAAATCTTGTAGCGCACTTTACATACGCCTTAACCACCGTCTTGCCCAAAAGTACTCACAATCTCTGAGTTTGCAACTTTGAAGTAGTCATTTGCTTTTCATAAACTCTGAAAACTGTCTTGTTGTTTGTAACATTTGGCATATACGCGACTACTGTGACGTATTTCTCCAATTACTTGGTGGATGTATGACTCTCTTATCTGCAGTATAATACTGTTTATATAGGTAATTTCTATTTAAACAAATGTAAACAGCACTTCGTTTCGGCCTACCAGGCCTGTTTCGCATTCTAGTTACCACTGAGCAGGTGAAACTAGTGTGTTTGAACTCACGACACCCTGTAACTGAAATATTTGTAGTGCGTGAAGCAGAATATTGTGAAACCCCAGTGCATAAAATGCGATGATTATGATGATGATGATGATGATGATGATTATTATTATTCCTTCTTTCTTTCTTCCCTTCTTTCTCTCTCTCTCTTTACAGGCAAATTTGTACGACATTTCATTTGAAAAGTATTACACGTAGAAACTCCAAACTTAGCACAATTATACTTCTCTAGATGAAGTCTCGCCTTTTTATAATGAGAGATCATGCTTTTCAAAATTATGCAAATGAAGGCTAATTAGTTTTAAATCTTCAATATCTTATATAAAATAGTAGATGTGGTTCCGAGTGCATAGGAATTCGATCATAGCAAGGTAAAGGTCATCTCACATGTCAAGGTTATGTCAAGGTCAGAGGTCAATTTTAGGCCAAAATGTCATTTTTGAGATCAAGGTTCACTTCAGGTAGAGGTCATCTCAAGGTCAAAGGCCACTTTCAATGATGGATTTCTTCTAGCCATAACTTGGTCAATTTTTATTCAATTTTGATCATGTTGGGCTCAAATTGTAGCTATTGTAACACTGCACATTTGAAACTTACGTGTGACCTCTAAAGGTCAAACGTCAAGGTCATTTGGACCTTTGAAAGTTTCACCCAGTCATAGCTTGGCCACTTTCAATTCAATTCGAATCACGTTGGACTCAAATGGTAGGTATTGTAACACTGTACATTTTTGTAATTTACATGTGACCTCTAAAATCAAAGGTCAAGGGCATTTGCACTTTGAAATTTTCATCTAGCAATAAGCTGAATGGAATGTGAAGCACCAAAGGACAAAAGTTGAAGGCACACGGACAGATTTGCTTTGAAGCAAATATTCTTTTCTGGTTACTAAATCCTTCTAACGGTTGTATTTTTGCGCAGTTCATGCGACGGTTTAAGGTTTGTATGGCTGTCCTCGTTAACCCCAAACTTATGATATTTTGTTGGATAATTTGTATAAAGAAAACTGGTTTGTAAGGTGATGTGCTACGTTGCATGCGTTTCTGTACGAGTGTGTACAGTAGAGGAATCTCGTGCATTGCACTGTCCCACTCAACCGACATGCGCCAAGATGCACCCAAAAAAAATGATATCATAACGTTATCCACACTTCATATAATATTCGAGAAATGCTCCCCCAGCTACAGTATATTTGCCATCCAGGAGCACCGGACAGCAGTATACATGTGACCGTGTAGGTAGTTGTGATCAATACATTAATCAAGATGCTATTCGGATTTGTAAATTCTGTGACCTTCCAAGGTCTACATACACACTGGCCAATGTACTTTGAATTTTTATTTTGTATCGCTCGTACATGCTAATGGTATATATTTGAACTGAATTACAAAGGACGAAGTGTTCATGCAAATGAGTTTGACCATAAGGAATATATCATCAAAAATAAGTACAAGTGCAGAGTTTGTAATTATTTTAAGATAGCTCGTCACACAGTATGATCCCATACCTTCTTTTTTCATTGATCACCTTTCAGGTAAATACTTAGTCGTGTGATTGTTTTAGGACAAAAATGATACACAAATTGGAAGAAATTTCTACCACGTGTCTTTAATTTGAAAATTATAGTGCACTTTGTCATTGTATACAATAGACACAGAATCTACAGGAAGAACCTGTCGTCCTTTGGTTACATTTTTTTTACAACCGACCGAGTGATGTTAGTGTGTATATCTGAAACGTTTCAATGGCATTGCCATGTCGTGTCTCAAGAAAGTATGAAAAGACGTGGCGCATCGGATTAAATCTGGCCTTCGACAGAGTTGTTGGATAAAGATGAAAGCCTTGCAAATCTTGACATGTTTCATAGGGATTTATTGGCACGCTTTCCCAACTTGCGCCATCATTTCCAGCGGCAGGGTTCTTAATAATAAGGTTGTCAGCCCATCAGAGAGGAAAAAGGCACAAAGAATTCCACGTCTTCGTTGTCGGCCTGTATCCGTTTGGATCAACCTTACATCAATTCATCTACAAAACCCCTTTCGTTCGATAAACCTAGTAAGCGTACTGTTGACAGTGTGCTGTACTTTGTCGGAAGAAATGGTTTACGTTGGGCTATTTTGGTAAGAGGAATATGTAAGGCACCAAAACTCAATTAAGTATCTATAGTAGATTGATAACTCACACCTGATACATCCAAATGACACTTTCACGTCTTAATTTGCTCAGCAGGTGGTGCTGCGATATATTCTTACTTGTTTCTGTATCAATTTTTGCAATGGTCCATCGTCGTCGCCCGTGCATCCACAATTTGCGATTTCGGCTTCTCCAAAAACCGCTGGCCAGATTCACTTCAAACTTGGTGATGGCTAACTTTGAGTGGGTCTCTACCAAGTATGATCAATTGGTCATGGTCCAATGATCTATTATTATTATTATTATTATTATTATTATTATTATTATTATTATTATTATTATTATTATTATCATTATTATTATCATTATCATTATCATTATCATTATCATTATCATTATCATTATCATTATTATTATTATTATTATTATTATTATTATTATTATTATTATTATTATTATTATTACTGGTGGTAGTGGTGGTGGTATCATTATTATTTGCCAAATCTTTAAAAAAAATCTCTGAAACCGCCAGGCCAATTACTTCGAAATTGTGTGGAAACACTCCTGGGACCCCTAAACCTTAATTTGTTCAACAGATAGCGTTGAAATTTGTTTCTAGTCTTTATGACTTTTTGTGTGATAAGGCTATATTGGACTTCTCTAAAACTGTTTCGGAGATTGTGCTGAAATGTGGTAAGATGTGCGTTGAAGGACGGTCAGACAAAGTTGCTCACTAGGTGGTGATGCCTTGCATCCCTTATTTGCAGCGATTTTTTTAGTCCGTTACCATTCGGTTAACACATACATTCCCATATTGATTACTATGGAAGTCATTGAGGATTGCTGTGATACTTCACATTTTTGACCTCTCCAAAACCGTCCGGCAGATCCTTTTCACACTTGGTGGGGATCCACCTTGGATGGGTTTCTATACCATTTTTTTTAATTGGTCATGCTCCAGTGATGATGATGATGATGATGATGATGATGATGATGATGGTGATGGTGACGACGACGACGACGATGATGATGACGATGATGATGATGATGATCATCATCATCATCATCATCATCATCATCATCCCTAATTTTTAATGATTTTTTTTCAGTTTTGATGCTTAATGGTCAATGCATACATTCCTGTTGATTACGATGTAAGTCAGTGGGATCGCAAAAGTGTTCATCTTTTCGATTTCTTCTCCAAAACTGTCAGCCAGATTTACTTAGAACTTTGTGGAGATATGCCTTGGGTGAGTCTCTAGTAATTTCCATAAAGTGGTCATGTGCCAGTGATTTTTTTTTTCCTTTAAAAAAAAACTATTGCTATAAGGCCACTTGGCCAATGAATTTGAAATTGCTCATAAACGGCTCTGGTTACCCATCGATCAGGGTGGGACCTTTTCTCAGTTGAAAGTATCGAGGTCAACTGAGGACGGTCTGCTTGTTTTCTAATGGTTTAGTTCCTGTATCAAACCACAAGTTGTGTTCTCTTCAAACCTGGTGGGAATATACCTTGACTTAGTCACCACAAAAAAAAAACCACAAGAAAAGGAATAGCAGTGGCATGATACATTTACAGTAAAAGTTCCATTGAACTATCCATCTGGGGTCTGAAAGGCTGTTTGCGATAAAATGTCTAGGCTATTATCTACAAGGGCTGTAAGGACACATGCCGAGTTCATCTGATTTTCAAAAATATCTCTTGTATGTAGAGAAGGCTTGCTTATTTTTCCTGCCACGTATTATACTCTGACGTTTGCATATACCGACCTCAGCCTGTTGGAAAAAAAGTGTTTGCATCCACATAGGATCATCTGTTGTTCGATGATATCAGCATATAATTGTTGTAAATACTTGTCAGTCACCTGATCTAATTCTGGAAACATATTGGCAAATAATTTGTTGGTGACAAATGAACATGGTATTGTGCCCGGTCCTGGAATGGTATCACAGAATTATATAGTCAGTAAATTGAGTGGAGCAATGAAAATTAAATATTCAAAACTAAAAACTGTCAGGTAGAAGAGCCCCTTTGTATAACTGATCTGAACGCAAATTCTAAGAGCTCGAATGAGAATGACATTTATGACTAGGAGACAGGTAATGCACTTTTACGTAGAGAGGTGGGTCAATTGAAACTGGAAGCCCCTGCTGCTTGTAATCATATGCGTTTTTCCTCGGCTTAGGATCGATGTTTCAAACCAAGCAATGTTTTATGTTCTCGTCCTTTCTACATTTATTCATTTTTAGCTCAGCTGACATGTCAATCAGCCTCGTCCGTGGTCCATCCTTTGTCTGTCGTCTGTCTGCAATTACATTTTCAACATCTCCAAACTGGTTAACAGATCCACTTTAAACTTGATGGGGATGTGTCATCAGTGGGTCTAGTGATTTTTGGATTTTAAATGATTTTTATTAGCTCAGCTGATTTGTCAGTCAGCTGAGTTTTTGTGAGGGCCTGTCGTCCCTCCGTCGTCCTTCCGTCGACCGTCCACAATTCACATTTTCGACTTCTTCTCCGAAACCGTCATCCAGATTGATTTCAAACTTGAAGGCAATGTACCTTGGGTGGGTTTTTACCAAGTTTGTTCAATTGGTCTCGCTCCAGTGATTTTTGGATTTTTTTTTTATGATTGGGGGCAGATCTTAAAAAAATCTTCTTCTCTGAAACCGCAGACCCAATTGCTTTGATATCACTCTGAGACACTTCTAGGGACTCGTAGTGCTTTATTTGGTCGCCAGGAGGCGCTGCGTTTTTTTAGATTTTTTATGATATTTTGTGTGTTATTGCTATTTTCGACTTTTTCTCCAGAACCGTCACTCAGATGAAGCTGAAACTTGGTGGATATGTTCCTTGTGGAAGGGTCAAACAAAGTTTTTCACTAGGAGGCAATGCTGCGGATTCCTGTTTTCAACGATTTTTTCAATTCGAGTACTTGTCGGTAAATGAACCTTTCCTATTGATTACTATGTAAGTCAATGGGCATTCTAACGCTTATTCACATTTTTGACTTTCTCTCCGAAACCGTCATCCAAATTGACTTCAAACTTGGTGGCAATGTACCTTGGGTGGGTCTTTACCACATTTGTTCAATTGATCGTACTCCAGTGATTTGTTCTTTTGGGGGGCAAATCTTAAAAAATCTTCTCTGATACGGCTCACCCGATTGCTTTGATATCACACTGGAACACTCCTTGGGACTCCTAGTTCTTAATTTGTTCATCAGTAGGCGCTGCGATTTTTCTTTTTCCTTTTTTATTATTATTATTTTGTGTGTGTGTGTGTGTGTGTGTGTGTGTGTGTGTGTGTGTGTGTGTGTGATTGCTATTTTCGACTTCTTCTGTAGAACCGTCACTCAGATGAAGATGAAACTTGGTGAATGTGTTCTTTGTGGAAGGGTCAAACAAAGGTGTTCACTAGGTGGCACTGATGTGGATTCCTGATTTTTAACGATTTCTGCAAATCGGGTACTTGTCTGTATATGCACCTTTCCTATTGATTACTATGTAAGTCAATGGATCTTCTAATGCTAATTCACATTTTTTATTTCTTCTCCGAAACCGTCCGTCAGATTGACTTCAAATTTGGTGGTAATGTACCTTGGCTGAGTCTCTACTAGATTCTTCAAATGGTCACGCTCCATTGATTTTTTAATTTTTTATTAATTTCTTTGTTCTTTTGGGGCAAAAATCTTAAAAACCTCAAGGGCACATACACGTCAGCTGAGCACAGGACGGTCACAGTCCTCTTGTTTGTTTGTTTTTTTTGGGGGGTGTAGTTTTTTTTAATGAAGAAATTTAAGGTGTTTTTAATATTGTTGACCTCTCTGAAACCTATGAGAATGTTGCTGGTGGAAGGCTAAAAGCATTGTTCACTAGGTGGTAGAATGTTTTTTGTGGAAGGTTAAAAATGTTGTTTCCGAGGTGGTGACACTCCGGATCCCTGAATGTATCTGTGTGGCAGGACAGGCATTCTGATTGTCTTTCAATTCTTTCTTTTTTTTCCGACTTCACATCCTAGGTTTGTCCATCACCAATTTTGTGCAGAGCCAAATAAATTTCCTTTGGTTTATTTGTGTCCGACCGGTAGTGTTTTTCAAGTGCTTAAAACTGTCATGTTTTTTCATCTCCTCGTTGTCTATGTTTAATAGATGTAAAATCATGGTAAATGTGAAAGCGTCTGGCCTTTTTTATGTCTGTGTGCTAACACACACATACTGTTTTTGCTAAAATTATTTGTTTCTTTCTTTCTTCTGCCTTTGTTACTCTCTCTCTTTCTTCTTTCTTTCCTTACCAGCAAATTTGCCCGCCCTTTTTCTCGGAAACTATTACAGATAGAAACTCCAAACGTGGAAAAATTATACTTCTATAGATGAAGTTTTACCTTTTTATAATGAGAGGTCTAACTTTTAAAATTATGCAAATTAATTCTAATTAAAGTTTTAAATCTTCAATATCTTAGATACTATAGTAAATGTGGTTCCAGGTGTATGGGAGTTCGATCATAGCAAGCAAAGATACTCAAATGTCCAGGTCATGTCCAGGTCAGAGGTCAATTTCAGGTCAAAATGTCATATTAAAGGTCAAAGTTCACTTCAGGTAAGGGTCATCTCAAGGTTCAAAAGCCTAAAGGTCAAAGGTCAAGGTCATTTGGACCTTTGAGATTTTCATCTGACCATAACTTGGACACTTTTCATCTGATTTGGTTTATGTTGGGCCTAAATTGTACGTATTCTAGCACTGTGTTTTCTTGTAGTTTCTATGTGACCTCTAAAGGTCAAAGTCATTTGGACTTTGAAATTTTCATCCAACCATAAGCTTAATGGAATGACAAACACCAAAGGACAAAAATTGCAGCATTTAATATTTACAACTTGAGAGGGCACACAGGTAGATTTGCTTTGAATCAAATCTTGTTTTTAGTGTCAAATTATATCGCGAGAAGGACTTGCAAAGTCAGAGAAAAATTAGATAACATTAGTTTGTGTTAATTACGAAAATGCGCACTTCAGAGTTGACAAAACAATCCGAAATGAGTCATGCATTCTCTCAAGAATTTCTAAATGGACTGTTTTCTACACACCAAATTTTTCCTAGAAAATAAAGAAACGAAATAGTCTTGATATTTACAATTTGTGTTAACGTGGAGTCATGGCTGGATACTTCACATATTCCCTTGCACTGCTGGTGTTTTGCAATTAAGTTTTCTGTCTGGCTCCAAACGTTACCTTTCTTTCACGAGTTTCTGCAGAACGAAGTCACACACACACCAAACAAACTAACATAACGTAAAAACCATGGATATGCTTATATCCCCTGGTGAAACCCAATACGGCTGCACTGATCACGGAACATGCCCAACTCGACCATGTACAGCTGTTACGCACATCCTTGGTTGTTGTACAGACCGCCAGTGCCCCATGAAGACTTATAGAAATCGATAAACGTATATATCTAGCTGTTGATGACACGTACAAGCACAGACATTTGCAGCCACGTAGTTTGCTGCAAGTACTTCGTGAATTCTTGACACAAGCTGTGCGCATCTGAGACAGAAGGCACACCTCATCAGTCAGGTCTTCAGCTTTGTGAAGTGTTTAACCCAACTCATGCAAAACTGATTTGAAGGCTCTCCCGCCTCTCTCTCTCTCTCTCTCTCTCTCTCTCTCTCTCTCTCTCTCTCTCTCTCTCTCTCTCTCTCTCTCTCTCTCTCTCTCTCTCTCTCCTCTTCTCTCTCTCTCTCTCTCTCTCTCTCTCTCTCTCTCTCTCTCTCTCTTCTCTCTCTCTCTCTCTCTCTCTTCTCTCTCTCTCTGTGTGTGTGTGTGTTATTGTTTGATATAATATATTCTGACAAACCCAACTTAGCCCGTCAAAAATAGATCTGCAACAAAGACTGTACAGTCATCTGATAAATGAATGATCTCGGTGTAATTACAGTTCAACAGCTATTGGAGCCACGGTCCGACGATCTTACAATAAAGACAAATATGCCATGATGTGTAGACCAACAATTTTAAGATCTAGAAGGGTCAGAAAGTCGACTTGATGAGTCGGCAACTCGTGTTGCTTGGCACGGTTGTGGAATCTAAGAGTACCGGCTGTGAGCATGGCTTCATGTAGAGAAGCCCTTGCAGCCCGCCCTTCACAGCACGTCAAAGCTTTCTTCAGCAGGCCCTGGGGTCTGTTGGGATATCGTTAATTGACGTGCCACCTCCGGGATGTAGAACACCGTCTTGACGTTCTCCAAATATGTAGCGTTCCAGCTTTAAGCTCTTTGTGTAACGTTTGGCAACAAAAGTTTTGTTGTAGAAGGTATTGAGAACTAGCCGTGCTCAGCACCTGAGGAACAGGTTAGCAAAAACATCCACTGGTGTGTGAAAGCTGCAGGAAGCGTACACAGGAGGTTCTCTCTGGCTTTAATTAGGACAAAGTGAAACCAAAATGTTTACATGCCGTTTCCTTGAATACGCGGCAACGTTTGCCTTCGTTGTACCAGACTGCAATATTCCACGCGGGGACGTCCGGTAGGGTGTTTATCCTGTGGCGTATTTTCCCCAGATTCAGCTGTTGCTTTGACCAGTGTCACACGGTTGCTTGTGTACAATGTGTATTATGCGGGGGGGGGGGGGGGGGGGGAGGGCGGGAGAGAGAGAATCAGTAACTCCTGACGCAACCTATGAAATGAAGAACAGCTTCAAAGGTGTTAGCTTTCCCTGACTCAGCCAGGTGTGTGAAGTACCCTGCACCCTTAGCGCTGAGACTGACAGCAGGCTCATGTTTATCAAAAGTAGCTGCGAGCTAATTTCGTATATAACATGAGTTATCAGGAATGCTCATACGGTACAAAATTAACTCCTATATATTGTATGACGGTTTGGGGGCAGATCTTCAGGGGCACCAGCGACAGGTATAAGTCATAGAAAAATTGTCCTACATGATCCACAAAACCTTGTTAGATTTATGTAAGTCTCTTTTTTATCTCGCTGTATGGAACCTAACTTTGCAAATGAGGGACACAACAGGAAATGGAGCAGACCATTGTGCTAATACCGGCGAATACAGCTACAAAATTACTTAGCTCTTTTCAGTGCCAACTGCGACTTCAGTCGTGGTACCAAAAGAGAACTGCTCTACTGCTCCGAATTATAATGAGGGAGCTAGATTCATGTTTCTTGTAAAAAAAAAAAAATTAAATTAAATTTTAAAAATGCTTTTCATTCAAGTCTCAGCATGCCTATTGTTGTATAGAACGAGTCATGTGCCCAAAGCGCGCCGAGGAAAGCTGTTGACTCAGTCCAAAGTGTGGCACTGACAGAATTACGTGGTACTGCCGTGCAAAGACGCCTTTGTTCTTACCGCATCACGTTCCGCGCCTGTTAAATCGAATGCTAAGTTGGTTCATTTTATTGAGATTACGCCTTTGTTGGCATTTCTTTTTTCAAACCCTGTGTAGTTTCATTGAAGTACATTATCTGCGAAGTGAAACCAAGTACCATGCAGAGCTCTCTGTGTGGCAAACGGGTTTGAGTATGAAAGGAGACAGAGCATATTATCACTTGATCATTTTAGCCCGTGCCATTCTATAACAAATCCTTCAAAAGCCAACGCACGTGATATAAGCAAAGTGACGAGTTTGACAAAGTGCAATAACATGTTTACAGATAACGCACTGCTTGTTTACTCATATCAGGAAAAGAACATTCATTTGATGTATTATGAATCAAATTTGGGCGGAATGAGTTTCGAACGTCACAGAACAGACCCACTGCGGGGTAGTCATGCATGTTGTCTGGCTTAACCTGCCACTCCCCTGCATCCACCCTTTGTGACACGAGGCAAAGAAACACAGCCGTGTGACACGGGTTTTACCTGTGTGGTGGCTGTACAGTGGATGCAGTATTTGCCGTGTGAATGACGTCAAGTTTCTTTTTGTTAGCGTCTGTGGCGTAGTTCATCATCTGGATCGTATTATGATAATTGTATGACTGGCGTATTATATAGTATATTTTACTTACCAAGCGGACATTCTGGGGCACCGTGGACATTGCCATTGAACTAAAAAGTGCCCGAAAATGCCTATTTGTCCAATCATATGACAAAACGCAGAAAATTTGTATTTTGAAACTATTTTTGAATTGAAATTTTTGTGTACTTAATCGTGTAAAAATTCCATGCTTTAAGCATTGAAATATGAAGACCCTGCAAACAAAGCAGTTTTGACATATATGCAATAAACTTAAAATACATGAAATGAGCCCCGTCTGTTGCGGCTTCTTTCTTGACTTTAAAATGTGAAAAAAAATACCATTTGCTCACTTTTATGGGTCCCTGCTCCTGTCAGAAAAAAAGTGAAAAAAGTTGTTAGACCCCAACAGTGGGAAATATCTCATATACAACAACAAAAATAAAAAAATGAAAAAATAAAATACAGTGAAATAAAACTTAAAGAATATAAATCATGAAATAAAATCTTAAAAACGCGGAATGCCCGCAAAAAGCCAATCTGTAACGCATGCGTATGCACCTTCCAGGCTTAAGATGTTTCACGATGAACAGACTTCTTGTTGAACGCTATTGGTTTCCCACCTCTTGTGTTATAACTCCTGTGTCTTTGCAGCGGTACTTATGTTATTTTCCAGTCATGTTTCGTTACTGTTTTGCATATTGCAAAGAAAGATATGTTGTTATAATAAGGACCAAAATCTGCATTAGTATGGTAAATTCACTAAATGAAAAAGTTGATATTGGATCCGTCCTTGCGTTTGCTATCAGCACACAGCATTCTCCACTTTCATATTCCTTGTTCAGAATCAAGGTTGCTCCATTCTCTTTTATTTCTGAACTTTTTCCTCTTTGTTACATGAGACTAGCATCAAAATGCACAGGTGTCAGCTCTGATGCACTCGCATGAAGTGGATTAACAATACATTGCTCTTAAGTTTGACCTTTTAACCTGTCACATTTAAGGTTCGTTTATTTTTGAAACAGCAAAAACGACCCCAAAGTAATCGATATTGTCTGGGTCATTGTCAGGCTTAATAGACCTGTCAGCATAGCAATCGTTGTCAAAAACAATTTCCTGGTATTTTCGTTGCTGTGAAAGAGACTTGCCCATATCAAGTGTCCGGCAATGTTTTATTGCTTTATTGCCAACAATTGGTGTTTAATGCGAATGACATCACATCATTATTGATTGGGGAGGGGGGGGGGAGACAATAAAAGCTACATCCGGGCAGAATCGATGGGCACTTTTTTTATCGAAATATAAACAGTACAACCGTGTTATGGTGGCACCATTTACCATATCCATATATATATATATATATATATATATATATATATATATATATATATATATATATATATTTTGTAAACATTAATGATCAGTGTCTCTTCAGCTTAAGCCATACGTATTATTGTTGTAGAATGTCTCCGAAATGAGGGACTGGGTTTTCCCACACTGACCAGCATGTTTCATATGATATTTTGATATTTTCACTGCCAACTGCGATTCCAGTCTACTCACATAAGACGAACTTCTCTAAATTATCAAAACGATACTATATGCATATGCTTTGTAAACAGGCCTTTCATTCTAGTATACGATCATGCCTTTAGTCCTACAAAATATAATGGTTCAGACCAACAGCTTTCCTAGCGTGGAGGAAAGCTGTTGACTCAGATCGAAACTTGGCACTGAAAGGGTTAAGCTTGTATTACTGAATTCTATTTTTGGTTAAGTTCCTACTGCAGGATTGTAAGACTCTTTTTCGTGTTATGTTTGCAGGAAACATCAAACGCGGTACTCTTTTTGGCAGTAAATCTAGTAGGATTATACATTCACGATTGCACTGAAAAGGCACAAAGAAAGACGTTTACAGACACCCGAAACTGCATTGCATCAAGACTACAGATGGAAGAAGAAAACGAAAAACTAGTAAGTATTTGTTTCTTACGTTTTGGATTGGTGGCGTTAAAGTCTGTCAATCTATCTATCTATCTATCTATCTATCTATCTATCTATCTATCTATCTATCTATCTATCTGTCTGTCTGTCTGTCTGTCTGTCTGTCTGTCTGTCTGTCTGTCTGTCTGTCTGCCCGTCCATCCATCCACCTACCTATCTATCTACACACACATGTATATATATATATATATATGTATATATATATATGTATATATATATATATATATATATATATATATATATATATATGTATGTATGTATGTATTGAGTATCTCGGTGGTCATTGTCTATGTTCATCAAAAAGTGTTGTAGACAATACCAGTGAAATTAATGTTTTGAATAGATTATTAATCGGAACAATATCCAACCACATTTTCAAGCGTTTTTCTCACGACACGTTTGATTGATCTACAAATACCAAGGTAGTTGTTTTAAAGGATCTTTGGCAAGGCAGACGAAACATTCCGCCCCAGAAGTGAATGCTCTGTAATAGGTAAGATCAAGATCAACTGGTTCGTGTGGGTTCTCAGTAGAGGGCTCTGTAGACAGGCGGGCTAGGTGTGTGTGCATTTCCATTAGTTTTCATTGTAATTTTCACCTATGTAAGTTAACAACCACTCTATCTAGAAACACCTTTTTTTTGGTAGTAAATGGTTGTATATAGTTACAATACTCCTGCAAGTTTGGTAACTTTTGATGCAAAACTATTCAATGAATTGAATCTAATGGGAATACACATCTGTGGCCGGCAAGAATGTTGTGTATTGGGTTGTATATTCAGCCAAATACACATACAATTGCTAATTTTGACCCCTCCGATTCTTTCCAGAGTCTCATCGATACATTTACAGCTGTTTCGGACTTTTTGGGGGGGGGGGGGGGGTGTTAGCTCAGATGACTTGAAAATCCACTTAATGTGGAGGTAATCTGCATCCGTCGTCCCAATCTAATTCACGTGGAACGTTACAGAGATATACACTGAGGTGTCGAATTCGGCATGCTGTGACCTGTGCATAACGAAAATGTTATTTCTGGTGTTTTGGAGATAATTTTGGAGTTCGTGCTTGCAAAATTTATAACTGTGCTGCGTTTTCAGTCTTTCTATCTTAATTTGGATATGCTGCATGAACATGGTCGTACGTTTGCTTAAATCTACTTGACAAATACACCTTTATCCATGGTTTAATGTGGGCAAGTGCTCTTATTTCTTAGTAACGTCGATGATGTGTGATTAACTTGACGTCAGGAGGGTCTCATGAAAGTCAGTTGAGTATGAAAGCACAGCTGACTGCGAGAAAAAAAAAATCTTTCAAAAAGTGTTGTTCAGGCCTATCGATCTCTGGTAGAAATTGTGTCTGTGGTAATGGCGACTGGATTTCAAAGAGGGAGAGGATCGATTTAAGCCAGTGTTAAGCTCTATAGGTTGACACCTGTATCGCATCAGGAAAGTAACAGATTTCTTTATATTAATACTATGCACTGAGGAGTCGAGTTCGGCGTGTTGCGTCATTGCGAAAATGATATTATTGATGTTTGGGGGGGGGGGGGGGGCACATTTTGAGTCTGTACCTGCAAAATGTATCACCCTGCATCAGTTTCCAGCTGCTTTATCTCAAGCTGGTTGCACTGTATGAATGTGGGTCGAAAAGTTCCTCATACCTATTTGGCGAGTTTTTGTATCGACCATCTGCAAATGGTCGCGCTGCAGTGATTTTAGCCCTTTTTGTCTCAGAAGGCCAGCGGGGCTCAGGGAATGGGATTTTCTGCCTGGTAGCCTCAGAATTTCTTCTCAGACGGCAGAAGCGTTTGTGGTGTTGCATGGGCATAAGTGCAATGGAAAATATGTATTCATTTAAGGAATTAGTATTTTGGATCAACAGATTTTCAACGATTTGTGTTTTTGTGAACTTGGGTTGTTTAAGTCAAGTTAAGCGGCACAATACAGGCAACTGACAGACAACCAATTATTGCAGTGCTCCGATTGAAAGGCAATGGATAATGTGCTGATGAAGTCCGATTGGAAGATATTCCTCAGTGTGAGGCAACTTTTTTTTTGGTGTCTTCCTGTAACGCACGAGTGAGCAAGGTGATGCGAATCAAGAAGTCAGACGAACAGTCAACAGAGCGAGACAGCCAAGTACCTGGTTTGGTCACCGTTTGTCCCGAACAGCACTTTTATAAAACGACAGTCTTTGATAATATTTACTTTGGATTTGTATATTGCACAGCTGGGGCTTCATACAGGTGAAAATGGTCGGATATTATGTATTATAAATAGCATACACTGAAAACCAATAATTATATAGACTGAAAATAAAATTGATGAATGAAAAGGGTAATATATGAAACTTCCCCAAGAGTATACACACAGGCTGGGACAGTGAAATTCTTTGTTTGAAGAAAAAGAAAACAAGGGAGAGAATAGATACAAGCTGATTTGTTTACTGTCTGTTGAAACGTACAACATATATTGAAGTAGTTTTATGCAGCTGTAACCAGTGTAGTCGTAGTTATTATGATGGAAAGAATTGGGTTTTTTTTTTTTTTTGTTTTTTTTTTTTTGTTTTGTTTTTTTTTGTTTTTTTTTTTGTTTTGGTTTTTTTTTTGGAGGGGGGGGGGGGTGCATTACTAAAACCGTGCACTATACACAGCGTGGTTTAGCTTTTTTCACTCTGCAGCTGAAGGTCAGGTCAACCCAAGCTGGGATATATTTTAGGGTCATTATTTCGATCAGCTGAGCACGCGCTGCTCACTCACACAGTCCTTCTGTTGTCTGATAAATCGTTCATGCATAATTATAATGGTAGATGAAAATCTTCAGAGACAAAAAGGCTGAATTTTCTCAAGCAAATTTCTTTGTTAAGACATATTATGTCAGCTGTTACTATCTGGCATTTTCACGCTTCTCCTAGCTTTGGTTAAGTGGTATTGAAGCCGTTTCTGCATTGAAATAAAGTTGTTTTGTTGCCGAGAAGTATTATAGTCATAATGTAAAGCTCTTGCGTGATATGAGAGGTATGGTCTTAATTAATGATATACCGGAAAACCAGTATTGCCAAACAGGTAAAAACAAACACTGAAAGCACCTGTAATAAAATTCATCTTTCTTCTTGCCAGAACCGAATGGTTTTCTTGCATATGTGCAATACAAATTAATTCAGGAATGACTGCGGAACTATTTCAGTTTACTGGCGCCCCCATCAAAGACGTATCGCGTTCTGTTAAGGCATACTAGCTCATAGTAATGGTTTTTTAATGGCATTTGCCTCGCCAAGTACAAGGATACATCATTAATAGTGGCCCATCGCGATCGTTAGTGGAAAGGTGTGGCCCAGATGAGCGCTGGCGAGACGAAACGAAGACCGACAACTTGTGCGGACTGACTAGTTCTAATTTCATCTGTTTGCTGTTGGACTTCCGCGTTAGACAAAATAGTATTGGTGTACTTACCTCTGTGTTTTGACAACAGAAACTATATGTTGGGTATCCGTGTGCTCCGTATCGGGAAGGTCTGAAAAGACGTGGAGTTAAGAAGCTCTCAACTCACAGTAGGCAAATCACAGTTGCTGCGAAAAGCATTGATGTTCAGAGCCTTTGCCAATAAAATTAAATAAATCTGCCGGAGTGCGATGATACAGAACATATTTGGTCATCGTGTACTGTAAAACTGATAATATACAAGAAAAGTAAAAAGCATCTGTAGAAATTATCAACTTGGAATATCCACTATCAGAAGTAAGAGGAACTGTTCATTACGTTTGAAGTGGCTGTTGCTTTATTGCTGACCACCGCTCACGTACCGGAAGTCAGGAATCTTTGCGAATGGTTACTATTTGGCTGTGTTCTGTGGTAGGAGCTTGTTTGAATCAAATACTTATAGAGTAACGCCGCAGCCCTGTAAAAAATGTGTGCAAGTGTGAAGATGTATATTTATTTCTTTTGTAGGTATTCCTGCTTGTGCAGGTAAATTCTATGGTTCAGTCACACATTTTCACTTTTATTTTCCAAAGTTTTTATGGATAGACAATCTATGTCATGTATAATGGCTGTGGATAACGGATCAACTTGTCTTCGGAATTTGAGATTTTTTAAATTCAAATCATAAGCACAAACAGTGTAAATGGGTCACTGTTGACCTGAAACACTGAATTCAAAAGTAAACTTGACGACAATCGTCCCTTTTATTTTGTAGTAAACATTTGGTTAAAAGTACGGAATTTTAAAGTTACGCAACAAACAAAACATTAGAATCGCAGAAGCGCGGTAGTGGACCTTAGGTCTAACATGTAACATTAACTTGTTTCTAATTAATGCCCTGTTCATTGTAAGATTCAGTATGCAGGAATAACTTATTCGAAAAAAAAAAAAGTACATTCAGCCAACTTACGTCTGGCATACAAAAAAACAGACTTTTGGTGCAATCATTTACACTCAAAAAAGAAAAAACACATTTGGATTGTAAAAGACCAAATCATAGGTAATATATAACCCTCCTAAATGAAGTTAATGTAACTAATGCACGAGAGTTAACGTAACACGATGTATTCATATTCAGACGCGGTCCTACTTTAACAGCTATTGAGCAAAAGAGGGAGCCACCTGCATCAGGGCAGATCCATATATTTAGCATGGTAAAAAGTGCTTTCTCAATAAAATAAACAAAAAGAACACATAATAATCTTAAGAAAGTGTTTTAACCTATATTTGAAACATAAAGGATGCCTTAATTGATTAGAAATGAGCTCTCTTGTGCTTGAAAAGGTGTTATTCATGGATGTTTATGCAGTATATAATACAAATCTGCCCTGATCATAGAGGACTCATCAGTCTGTTGTCCTGGCAACACAGGAAGTGAGCAGGATCGCAGTTAAATATGAATGTCTCCTATTGTGGGGTTTCTTTATTTATTTGTTTATTTATTTATTTATTTATCTATCTATCTATCTATCTATCTATCTATCTATCTATCTATCTATATATTTTTTTTTTATTTATTTATTTATTTATTTATCCAATCCTTCGTTCATGTATACAGCTAATGCTCTGTGCCCTTATGGTATGAAAGATGGGATCCTTTGGTGTTTTGGTTTTTTTTGGGGGGGGGGGTTTGGTTTTTTTTGGGGGGGGGGGTGGGTTTTTTTGCTTTTTTTTAAAGACATTAGAAAAGTATATTTGCTACATTTTAGCAGTTTGCCTGCGAAGCAAACTAGTTTTTTATGTTCTGAGGTAGAAGGCCTGCCTCGTAGACAGCTCGAGAAAAGGCATTGTCGGAATATTGGAACAAGTATTCACATAAGACAAAAGGATTCCACTGTCTGCTAAACAGACTATTGTTCCGCGTGGCTGACTGCGCTCCACAGATAAGTAGAGCGCTCACATAGTAACGACAGCGTAACTTAGTCTGTCTTAGCAGGCAAAGGATTCAAAGAAAAAAGAAACACATCAAGTATCGACAATGTTGAAACGCTATGACCAAAGTCCTGGTCCAGGCAGGATCTGTTAGCATCGTGTTCTTAAAGTAATATACACTTACATATTGCTATAACAAGCATCATCTACCAAGATATAATCGGAATATTTATTCGGGCCACAGAGTTTCAGAACTTACTACTGCATCTGAGTTTTGACAAATAAATATTGCACACGCCACATTTGGTACAGTTGGTATGTGCATTTCCCATTTTCGGCTTGGTGATTGGTGCCGAAGGTTGCTGGTTCGAGACCCGGTTGTTCCGTGATCACAAACTTAAATATCATCGAATACATTGGAAGGTGATCGATCAACCAAACAAAATTTCGGCTTTCTTAATATGGCAATTTATATTTAGAGGTATACTTCAATGTACAAAATGATATTCGTGCTGGCACCTGTCATTTAAACTAGTACTCTAGTGGCAATATATATATATATATATATATATATATATATATATATATATATATATATATATATATATATATATATATATATATATATATATATGTATGTATGTATGTATATATAATTTTGTCCAAGTTGTTTCTCTTAATCACGCTGAGACGAGGATATTCCATCACAGATACACGTCCATGTGTTCCACGCTTCGAAACTTCTTGTGATAGCTGCCTAAAATCTGTTGAACGTGTTCTGGTGAGAAAGAATATAAGAATGAAATTTTTAGTGTATTTGCTGTGTATTAATTGTAAAAAGAGGTACCGACGGAAATGGATATGGGGATTATAGAAATTGACAAATACATTTCTAACATTGTTGATATGGAAGTGTTACAGGACAGTTATCTTTTTTGAGATAAATATATTTCCATAATATCCACCCGCAACCTTGCGTTCACTGACCTCAACAATAAAGAGGGAAAATAGCATTCCGCAGTATTTATAATGACAGATGACAGCATGAGGCCTGCAGCAAATCATAAGACACTAGCATGTTTAGGATGATATATCTCAAACAACTGCAATCCCAGGTGCATAAGGTGGTTATCAATCATGGAGTCGGTATGCATTTGACCGGATACGTTCGGGCATCCAACCCCCTTCTGAAGATACATGATACATGCAAGATGCACAGAGATGAACACAAACGCAAAGTCGGAGTACATCTTGCAAAGCTTATCAAACTGGCCATATATGTCGTATGAACAGATTTTACGCCCTGTATGTAGCACGAGAGGTAGTAGTAAGAAGGAAGATGCGAGGTTTTTAAAGGGGCGTGAGAACTCACTTATCAGTTGCCACAGGTTCCTGGATGTGACATAACCCCGAGGTGCAGGTAATAACATAATGCTTTATGTTAATCCAATTGATTAACCTTGTGTCAACTACCGATAGCGCCCGACCTTTGATTATTTTTCAATCATTAATCTGTAGACCTATGAAAATCTGCCTGGTATGGCAAGGGCATAATTGCTTGGATGTTTCATTTCAATCGGGTTTAACCTTTTCCTTATGAAAGAGCGTAAACTGCAACACATATCCAACGACGCTCTGCGCAAGACAAGAGTATTTACCGGGGCTGTGTGCGTCTTAAAATCCTTAAGCTTTCCTTGGCACATCTTTGCGCCAGGAGCGCGAGTGTATTTGTTGACTTTCTGTTACGTAATAAGATCAGACTTTGAAGCTCATGCAACTGTCAGAGCCAATTTGAACGCAGCATATTCTCTAAAATTAACACACTGACGGGCATACCGGACAACAGCAACTTGTAGCGTGAAGTGCCATCACTGACACCAGTTGTTCTAGAAGTTCCATTTGTAACAGATAATTCGAGTGAAAATTTTAGAGAGGCCAACACGTGGTTAAACGTCTTAGGTCAACAGTGTCCCGTGGCGCGCTGGGTGAAGTTGTTGCCATTTCCCCTTGAAGCTACCTTTCAGGAGTTAAAGTCATCCTTGCGTCATGGAATACAGTTATATTCGGAAATTATTTTGGAATCTCCCCCCTCCCCCCATATGTGTGACCTCAGCGATGACACTTTCTGTTACGTTTTAATCAGTCGGTGGGTAGTGGCGTCGTTATGTCCATCCGTCACTCTCGCGAATGCGCTGACTTGAACAAATTGAGCTACCATCGTGAAACCTGCACTGTTGAAGCATCTCATGAAAATTTTGGATGAGTTCAACATTCAGCGACCTTGACCTATTTTCAAGGTCACCAGGGATCAGGACTCTGGCGGCTTAAAGGCATTATATGTGTGTGTGTGTGTGTGTGTGTGTGTGTGTGTGTGTGTGTGTGTGTGTGTGTGTGTGTGTGTGTGTGTGTAAGTTAAGGATCCACCAGTCTTTTTCGAGAATCCGTGCTGAAAATGATTGCAAACGTCTGCAGGCTATTATATGGCGTGTGTCAATGTCAGATGTAACTCTTCCGTGAATAGGTAGCACTCTGTACAACGGTTGTCCGTACAAAATGTCCTAAATCATTACCATTGTGTGTCACGTTTGCTGCCCCTCACCATGTTTTATTGGAAATAGAAGAAGCAAATCGTTCCTAAGTGGATGATTTGGGTATTATGATAATTTCAGTCATATTGTCCTGTTTTGAAGAGTGCCCATTACCAACATTAATTACATCAAGATTTCCGAAGCAAATACAATTTTCAGCAGAAGTTTTAATAATCAGCAATTAGCGAACTAGATTGTGAACTGCGCCAGAAATGGTGTAATGTGCCACCGGATGTCAAAATATGAATAACGTAGGAAACCCCAAAGTGCTGACACCCGCCGCGCCCCCCCCCCCCCCCCTTCTATTTTCAAACGGTAGTTCCGATAGCTTTTTGCTCTCCGGCTCCCGTCAGTTTTGCATGGAATATTGTATCACTTGTTCTTATGAAGAGCACAGCTAACACAATGCTCGCAGGTTCTTGTGAGGCGTGCTCAGGCAGGGTGCATACAGGTCCTTAGAATGCTTCAGAGTTACTTGAATTTACTTCCTTGTTTTTTTCAAGGCCTTAGAAACCTTGAAAATCAGTGTTTTTGCAATTACGTCCCTGAAAAGTCCTTAAATTTTAAATTACCATTGATGCACCTTTCTCTAAAAGTTACAGATTAGCACGATCACTTCCTCCCCGCCCACGATAGAAACCCAAAACAATGCACAGCAAGGCACAAGAATTAAAAATCGATCAAGATGGAAAGTCCTTGAATTTTAGTAAAAAGGTACTGGAAAAGTCCTTGAATTGGAAAGCTACCAAGCTATATGAATCCTATGATTATCATAAGACGGGTCCAGTTCCCATCCCCAAATCTGTACCAGAATCACCTGGGGTCATGGTCCAGTGCATATTTGCTCCGCCATTTTTTTATGATTTTATCGTCACATGAACCCACGTTACAAGAATGATAACGATGTCATGTATAGCATGAAAGAAGCTGTGGTTTACCTACGTTCTCTTGCTTTGTTTATATTATATACATATGTACAAAAAAGAAGTGTTTGCACGCACAATAACTTTTTCTCGGGATGAACATTATGTGCTATTGGTCTATGTGAACCGCTCTGTATTCCAAATACAATGAATGAGATATCGGGGCAGGCTTTATCTTTTAGACTGTCCGTCCATACGCCCATGCAGTCGATGTTTGTTACCCCCATTATGTAAAAAAATACAGGGACAGGTTTTGTTCCAACTTAGTGTGCAAGCGCCTGATAAAGTTGACATGAACTGGTTAGATTTGCTCTTCTCTGCCACGGAATTTTGGCATCACGATGGTGTGTTTACTGGTAGCGTGTTTCATGTTTCAGTGCACCTGGTCAAAGTGCGACTGGGCCTCAAAGCTTTCCTTGTATCTCAATAATAAACTGGCAGTGAACTTGATGTTTTATTAATGTTTGTGACCTACGTATCTCGCATCATGACGTACTTATGCTTATTTGAAAAAAAACCCATCATTTTCCACATAACTCCAACAGTTTTCATCTGATTGTAGCGGGAAATTGAGCCCCATTGGTAGTTTGTTGATAGGGACATTTTAGATAATCGACACGTTATCCCTAAATGTTGACATCACCGACTGATCTGAAGTTAACCCCTCCCCCGCCTCAACACACACACACACACACACACACACACACAACTCGAGGTTTCATCCGAGTTAAACGAAATGCAGCTCTATCAATAACCGGGGGGGGGGGGGGGGGGTATAGTTCCGTCGCCGGTTGAAGGCAATCTATTTTTGAGTTGTCTGCACACTTTGGCAATACTTTTCATCCCTATATTTCCAAAAATGTCTGGCTCAATTTTGATCAAATTTAGTATAAAGCGCCTCATAGCCCATAGTTTGAATTGATAGGGGCAACATTTCCATATTTACATTTTCATCCCTAAATATTAAAGGTCAAGGTCATATGGCCCTTGGGCACAATGTTTAGTCATTTTCACTTAACTGTGGGACAGCTAAAAGGTAACCACATCACTGATCAGCTTTCGACGGAACCCACACTCTGTCTAGTGAACAAATGTGTATTTTAACGCTAAGTGGGTTGTGTGACCACACAGGTGAAACAAAAAACAAAAACGAAACAAAAACAAAAACAAACAAACAAAAACAAACAAACACCACCCACCCACCCACCCCCCCCCCAAAAAACCCCAAAGTGGGAGACATTCAACTATCTCCCGCTCGAATTGCACAAAAGCGCTCGCATGTAAAAATGTCGGTCGCCTACAGTGTTTCTGTTGAAATTTTCGTTATTTGAAACAACAATTTTGAATGGAAATCTTAATAAGTCCTATCATCTCAGCATGACCAGGTCAACAGCTAACATTGGCACGGGTTAAGAGCAATGCACGCAATCGGCACCAAGGAAACCTGTTGACATCCTTATTCTATCCTGGAAGGGGTTGATATGACGCAAAAGAAGGCCAAGTGCATTTCATGGGTTTCTTGCATGTGTTAGTTTGTCCGACAAGAGACGGTCTCCTGAGTGCCAGCGCTGCCCACAAATTAAAGGTTCAACCGTTTGTTAAACCGGAATCTAACAAAGAAAGCTGCCTGATGGGGCATATGTTCCTTTGTTAAAAACGAAATACAAAAAAAAGAAGAAAAAAAAAAAGAAAAAAAAAACGGCTGTACCTTTAATAGGCCTGTATCTTCCACTTATCTTAATGTGGATTATTCCGGATTAAGCAGACTTAGGCCTATCTCCGTTGGGTTCTATTCTTTGGGCTCTTGGTGTGCTTGGATGAAATGACATGTTGCCAGTGAAAGAACTGGAGACCGGAATGAGGCGGCAAGTGAACAAAACGACCACGGCTCAGCTTCCTGTGCTTTATGTCGTCCAATGTACTTCACCTCGGGATTCACATTACTTGATACAGCGGCAGCCACTTAAACAGGGTAACCAGTTAACCACAGGGTTACCAGTTGACCCCGCCTGTGTAAAACATCGGCTACTTTACAGCTGTATGAATTGTTCACTGGCTTTGTACGCGAGACTAGGCTTCCATGCTTAGTTCTAATGAGGTTCCATCGACCGTGTTGTATTTTTGGAGGGTGTATGTACAAAATTATGTAGTTTTGTAGCTACTAACTTCAGCTTTCCAGAGCATGTCGAATCATCGGTAAATAATAGAGTGATAGGGGAAGCATCCACAATGGTACAACGGACTGAAAATATTTCAAGTGGATACCACTCAGTATGCCTCTTCATAAACTACCCAAAAGTGCATGGATGGCAACGGTCGTCGCTTATCTTTTTATTTTATTTCATTTCATTTCATTTCATTTCATTTCATTTCATTTTATTTCATTTTTATTTTATTTTATTTTGTTCATTTTTTTTTTTTTTTTTACCTTTATCTTTTGTCATTATAATTTTACATGGTACATAATTGGATTAAACGTCCCTGATTATCAGTGTGTGCAGATATATTGTTTCCGTATGTAGTGCCGAGCAACTGTTGCCGATGTGGTGTCATTCAAGTTTGCAAGCATGCAGGCTCTGATGCCGTAACTTTCACACTCGATGAGTTATACCTCGCCGTTAATGCACAGCTGCTGCTCAAGCACTGTTTGGTCTGCAGTCTTTTTGAAAGAGCATTCCGGGTCATTTTTATTAGGTACAAGTGAACAAATTCTTAGCCATGAAATAGTGTTGCTTTTGAATTTTGTGTCCATACGTGACATTTTATAAGTGTCTCATCAAACTCATACTTTGACTAAAACAAAAGTAAACAAAAAGAAAAAAGAAAAAAAAGAAAGAAAGAAAAACAAGAAAAAAATCAACCAAAATAGCAGTGATGAGTTGTTTATTGGTTTAGAAGTGGTGAGGACGCAACTATTACAACATATCATACATTTTCCTAAACGTTATAAGTGGCTGTGGTACCCATGTTCATACTTGCACGAGGATAACAAATTGCTCAAACAGGAAACGGAAGACTACATCAAAAGAAACAATGTCGTATTTCTTACCCTGCTCGCTCGAACCGGTTTATCCCGTTCAGCGGCCATTTTAAAGGCTAAACATACATGATATACGCGATCGTAAAGCATCGTCTGTAAAACGCCTCCTCAGAACAGGTGAGATACATCATGAGGCCCAACACCTTGCTTCCGACCGGTAGCACATGTGTGATTGAATACCAAAGAGGGCGCTACTGACGGTGGGCCGCTGGACAGACAGTTGGGTTGGCTTGAAGTAGCAGCAAATCGAGCACAAAATAGCAATGTAATACCGTTAAGGGCAGGCGTTGCTGTTTGCAAACGTGTTCTGTTCATGTGAACTCTTGGACTGCTTTAAAAGTTCATTAGTACTGCCGTCAAGATGGCTGTCACTGCGACTACCCAGTAGAACAATAGCGAATGGTGCCACTCAGTAATACTGGTATAGCGAATGTCGCCAGCAGCACTAAACTGGGGACAGGTTAGAAAAAAATGCTAAACACTTTTAGTAGCCGATTTACAGGAGCATACTAGTGATTCCCTGAAAGCTCATTTGAAGTTCATGTTCGTTTTATTGGCTGAAAATCCATACCAATCAGGAGCGAAGAACGGACAAATCTTTAACAACAGTCTTAAAGGGTCAACGCAGTCCGTTCCCTAAAAGGGCAGCAGATGAATCCTATTGTTCTTGTCTTATAGTGTTTTGATACTTTAACTTTAACGTTTCAGCACAAAATACTTTACGTGTGTTTCTTAAAACATTACAGAAATGTTGAAATGTTTATAGGGGTATAGACTAAACTAAATCTGCACAAATTGGGGTTGTATAATCGCTGAGGTAAACAGGAACTAATTTTGTAATGAACACAAAAGGATTGATATCTTTAAGTTATTTTTAGTTCATTTTGAATGGAAATTAGATCTAAGTTCGTGCTTGCCCAATTATCTCGCTTGTGTGTTGAAGTTATGTAACCAGGCTAGTTAAGAAATGTATAATCAGCAAAGGTACGGAAGCAGCCTGTTTGAGGCACTTTGGTAATTTCATTTCATTTATGAATTTACTGGTCGTCAAGTATTTGGTAAATTTAGCCAGAGAAGGAAGGGTATTATGACTAGGCTCTCTAAGTTGTATCTATTACATCAGCCTGTATGAAGTATTGTAAATTTTCGATTTACAAACACTCTTTTAAAAATGGCCGGGGGGGGGGGGGGGGGCTTGATCATGTAACGCCGTGGTTATTCGTCGAAAGAATATTTTAAAACATTTTCAATAAGTCACCCTTCGATATATATAATATATTTTTTTTTATTTTGTTCATTTTGTTTTAGGCTAAACTCCTTAAAATGTTCACTAAAGCTACTTGACAAGGTCGTTTGGAATAGGACAAGAAAATTTCTGTGTCCCTTTGGGCCATAATTTCTTTAGCAAGTGACGTGGGTATTTTTTCCCCCTTGTATGGGTTCATTTTTGTGTGATTTTCTACTTTACGACAGCTTTTTAACCCAAAACACACACTTTATTCGCATTGAAATTGGTGAGAATGTATCGACGGCACCCAGAGTTTCGCGGAAAAAAATGGCAAAATGTCTCTGTACTCCATTGTCTTAGCGAGTAAGCTCATGTTAACAAATTTAAAAGAAATGTGTTTCATCTCTGCACGTTGAACAGTATGTAATATCGGTAACCTTGACGGGCATTTTGAAATAACTTAGGGCATGAACTTCAGGAGGTGATTTATATTTGAGCGATGTCTGTCCTTTAATGGTGGACGTTTATTGTCAGGTATTGTGACAAGAACAAAGGACACACAAGCGGCTCTTATGTGAACGGTTTACTGGTAGCGCCACCAGCGACATTCTTGAGAACTAACCGTTAGCCCCCAAAAACTCACCAGATTCACTTTTGTGATCACCAATTAGCTCTTGCAAATATTGTTGGGTCAAAGCATTTGCAGTCAAGTAGCCCAGATGTTAGCATTAATATCTCACAGAAGCAGGTCTTATGTAGCGGAAAACGTAGATTCCAGATCTCATGTCAGTTGACTCACAGAGGCATCAGCATGGCACAGCGGCACATGTCATGTAAGACCGTACTTGACTAAACCAAAATACGGCCTCGTGTTTTCTCCCAGTGCTTTCTGATAATTTCGGTTCGTTGTCTCTTTAATATTTGGAAGTTAA
This sequence comes from Hermodice carunculata, assembly GCA_964020975.1. Lineage (NCBI taxonomy): Eukaryota > Metazoa > Annelida > Polychaeta > Eunicida > Amphinomidae > Hermodice > Hermodice carunculata. Next base: position 28,631,158 of record OZ026612.1, read on the forward strand.
TATTATGCACATACGTGTATATAAATAATACAGATAATTAGCATAACTTGAGTGAAACCAGGTTGTGTGTGGTGACAAGTTTACAATTATGCCGAGGCCACACCAACAAAATTACTATTTAATGAACTGCCTTGATGCAGTTTTCCCAGAAATTTGCAAATAAAAGTTGCAATGTGATTTTATTATTTTTCTGCGAGTTTTCAATAAAATTGATCACGCTAACCCAGATAATAATCTGTTTAGCCCAAATATATATCTTGCCAAATCAGATAGAACGACTGAAAATGAGCACGAAGTTCTAGATGTTAAATGGATATGTGTACTGCTGTTTTGTAGATGAGCTGCAAGGTTTTCAATTAATATGCAGACATATATGTATGACCCATTTTAAGTCATATTTATTTTAATACTTTTCCCAGTGACCCTACCTTGTGGTTGAAAATAGATGGTAAAACTATTATTTGTTGGGTGTGATCAGATAGTCGAAAATAATGCATGGTCTCTGTCAACATTTATGACCAATATCATAAATATTTACCTGTGATTTATTGCAAATGGCATTATTATTAACAAGTTGGACTTATGCAAAACAAACTCAAAGAATAATTAACTATTTTTTCACAAATTAAGCTGCAGTCAGTTACACTGTTACTTGTACTCAGTGATACTGTTACATGTACTCAGTGATACTGTTACCTGTACTCAGCGATACTGTTACATGAACTATGTCACTTTGTAAAGCGGTCTTTTCTGAGGGCAGATTGCCACTCTCGTGATCAAACTTTGTCATCTCTAAAGCAAATCTTGAATATAGCATAATTATATTGACACATTAGTTCCTGATAAGTTTACCACTCGTTTTTCTTAAAAATATCAAAAACAGCTTCAAATATGACAGATCTTTGCCTGCTTCGTTCTCTTCTTTTCACATTCATCTATTCAATCGATGTCTTGCATGTAAATGGAGATTTTCCTTTACCCACCACCCCTTGTCATGTCTATTGACAGCATAGCGTCAGGCCCAGGGGCCTCTTGTTGTACATAGGTAGTATAGATTTTATGTGTACAGTAGAATCTACATATTAAGACCCTTCTAGGGAGTGGCCTTACTGGGGGTATAATTAAATAAAGGATAAACAAAAATGGGTCTGTAAATTTGTGGTCTTCAAATAAAAATGGTCTCTTTATGGGGGTGGTCTTAATTGGAGATTCTGCTGCATATATATATATATATATATATATATGTGTGTGTGTGTGTGTGTGTGTGTGTGTGTGTGTGTGGTGTGTATGTTTGTTTTTATTTATGGATGGCCACCTGAATCAATCCAGATCAGAGGAAATTTTGAGGCAAATGCGGCCACACGCGGCAAAATCGGTATATACCGTGCATTCTGTGTTAAGCATTATTGTTTTTCAGATATCTTGTGCCATATTTTACCTTATCAAGCACGGTAGTCCTTGGTATATCAGAGTGGTGCTTTTCATAAGTCAAGCGCGGCCGGTTTTCGTGGAAAGGTCGCCAGAATCAGTTGAGCATGGGAATGTCACAGCCTTCTTGTCTCACTGACAGGTCATGTGCACAAGAAACCCAGCAATATTGCTGCCTACCCTGGCCTGAAAGTATGTTTTTAAAAATGTGGAAAAAAAAAGAAAAACTGGATAGGTTCAGATTGATGCGGTAAGACAGGAAAAAACACAGGTGCGAGTGTGTGTCATCAATGAGCGGCATACTTTGGGGTTTTTTTAGAGACCAACATACACATGTGTGCGTCAGGTCTGGGACAGAAGCCTGGACAAGCAAAGCTTAGCTTTGTGGTCAAAACCACATATGGCGCAAGTTACTGTTGTAGACATTTTGTAAAGTATGACTCTCGTATCTAATGATGAGAGTCACAGACGAGCAGTCTTTCTCTGGTCTGTATAAAACCGTCTGACATTCAAGCATGTAATCACATATCATTCAGTCTCTTGTTTCGAGGGAATAAAGCACGTTTTTTTTCATTCGTGGCTCTGTAAAAATTGTACCCAAAAATACTACGGTACGCACTAGCCGTACGCAAATTCCGCTGACCTGAAGTCATTGCACTGGCTTAAAAAAGATGATGCCATTATTATCTTACTACAGTTATTTAAAGATATTTATAGGTAGTTCACTTACATATGTCACAAGACACGATGTTAGACGGATGTGGATTATGCTAGCATTATCTGCAGCGGGACAAAAATACGATGTCCAAGCTGTCAGACTGGAGACACTGGTTGCATATTATAGGACAGTGGTTTTCCGTGAATATTGATGTAATGAGGTGGATCTCTGAAGAGCCCTGGTACATTAGTGAGTGATGACATGACATATCAAAAGGTTCAGAACGGCATTCTTTTAACCAGCAAGAGAAAAAATGTACTTATGAAGAGCATGAGCATGACCAACCTTGTAGGTCAGTGATTCTATTTTCTGTAATCCTCTAATGACGCACAGTTCCGAGTAAAACTTAATTTACAACCCACTTCAGCATCTGAGCTAAGCGTGCTTTGTGAGGTATGTTGTCTATGGATGACAGCTTGACTTCCTTAGAATAACCAAGGACATCGTGATACACAGTCGAAACAATGACTAAGGACAAAGAGTTCACATAAAATATTCCTGCATGGTTAGAAGATCATACTTCTTTAACGTGGGTCACCAAATAGTGCAAACCATGTGTTATTCGAATCTTTTTTCCAGAAAGACAAGACACAACGTAGTAGTTACTACGATGACGAAAAGACACAAAATACAACACAAATAAATAGCGGGGACTGCTACGATGTTAGCGCAAAATTGAATACGAGGACTCATAAGTGTAAGAAGTTGCTCTTTTATCAGCCAAGAAGGTACATACAGTGAATGCAGAAAATAGTTGCATACCCATAAATGAATCTCTTTGTTTCAGTTATGTAAGTTTGCACCAGCAGAGTTATCTTTTCATATATAGCACCAGACCGATCAATTAACCTACATAATAAAATGTATCCGAGTATCTAGGAGCCACATGTATACGAGAAAATAAGGGGGCGTTTAGCTGAAATGAATATTGATTTAGAGGGGTGTATAGCCCAGGCACAACTGAGTCTGACGTATAGCGGTTACTGTAAGAATGATCGGGTGGTATGTTATCGGTTGCCTGAAGAGATTGCTTCAAATGCAATTTAAAGTCAGATAGGGACGTGGAGTTACGCATGTTTGGAGGCCAGTTATTCCGGAGACGAATTATGGAAGACAAGAAGGAAGAGTTACAGCGATTTGTTCGATATATCTGAGTTGTCTGGCATTTCAATTGTTTCTGAAGGAAGAGGGAACGGATTCTTAGCAACAGGAACTGGGTCAGACATATAAGGGGCATAATTTAAGAAACTTTTTTTTATAAAACCTTATAGGTTTGAGGTATTCATGTTTGGTGCCAAACTGCCATGCTAGTTCGGATACCAGGTTGTTCCGGGACGTGTTGCGGTGAGTGCCAGTGTATATTCTGGCTAGCTCAAACTGAACAGCTTTAAGGGCATTTGTCACGAGGATGCCACCATTATCAATAAAGTGAAGTGCAGTCACACTCCAAAATTGGATGCACCATGCAGAGATATAATATAGTAAGGGTACTTCTTGTTGATTTGAAATTTAACCATATAAGCAAGGTTAAACGCTTGGATCCCTTCCATCTCGCGTGTTAAAAATGCGTTTTCCGAATACAAGGTAATCACCAATGGCGAGATGAGTATAAAAAGAGGCTTCAGGAATGATATCTTCACTGAGGAGTTGTGGAGGGTGATCAGAATGTCTCAGGGAAATGTATTGTTTTTGTGCCCGTTTCTTCTTCTGCGTCTTCCTCTTACTCCTCTTCTCGTTTGCCATCGCTCTCGTCTCAAAGCGATAACTCATGAAGGAACTCACGAAATTTGCTGGAACGAGGTAGGAATATGAAATTAGGTAAAATCTACCTTGTGATTGAATTTAGGTGAACATTGCCAAACAGTCCATTTTACATGTTATGTTATCATGTCCAAGACACTAACTTTAAGTTCTGTGTCACATTTGATCATATTATATGGATACTTTTAACGTGCACACGGGAAAATGTGTTATTTGCCTTTGGGAAGGTAGGATGTGCTAGTTTTTTGTTGTTTTTCGCAAGATGAAACAGATAAAGTCTGGCTTGCATTAGATGTAACAGGAGCACACCAGAGTTTGCCACCAATTATGAAGGAAGTTAATATAAGGGTCCCTACGTCTACGTGAGACGGCTGGATTATGAACCATCTTAAGAAAAGTCTATTCTTGGTTACTTCAAGGTTCCTTACTTTCTTGTACAAATTGGTGGTGGTTCGAAATATGACGAGAAATTTTTTTTAACATCTGGTTGTCCTGGTTGTCTCAAAGGGTCCGCAGTATCGGATGGCATGACTGACTGATTGAGATATCCCCTTAACCAAGGTGTAATGGTCATGCCTTTACCCGATTGGTTTTGTGTAGCTTTGACCTAGATGTCGTATTTTGATTCTGTCGATGTATTTTATTCCGTCACTCATAGCGGTATCATTGTTATCGTAAGTATATATCCATGTGCAAACACATTCATTCTGTTTTCTCAAGATTCATTCTTTCTTCGCACCTAAATTTTATCTGAAACTTTTTTTCGGAGATGCTACAAATTCCAAATTGGTGCATGGTCATAGACCGAACATTAAAATTGGTCTTCTGGTTTGGAATTAATATTTTCAACATTATGCAAATTGCAAGAAACTGAAATTATGAATTCCCCATATCTTCCAAGTAGTCTGTATACAGTTGTGTTGCAAGTTGAATAAAGGGTTTATATCATAGGCAACTCCAACGGCGTGCAAACAAAAGTTATAATAGAATTCCAATGCAAACTCCTTCCACAGTAGGCATCCCCCCTCTGCCACAACAGCATGTTGGAAACAACTGTTAAAAGGCAGAAGAGCTCCATACTTCTAGTAAATGAAAAGCGGGAGGGGGGGGGTCCAGAGTAAGCTTTTGTCGATTCCATAATATATGCAAATTACGTGTAATGCTGATAAGAACAATAGGGTGCCCACTATACCCGCTTGCTAGACAAAAGAAACTAAATTACAGCCACTGTTAGCTGGTACTCGAGTCAATAAATAAATGCCTCTCCATTTGACTGTTCAACAGTGATAAACAGGACTGTATTCTGCGCATAAACATACAACCAGTTGTTCCCAATTTTAAAAGACCGTTTCCAGCATGTGACTAAACCAGTTACTTTCATCTACCTTCATGCTGTACCCAACCGTTTTGCATGCATATCCTAGGCAACTTACTACCCGTGGTAAATTTGACTCTCTGCTATGAAAAGCTTAGGGCTTGTAGCAAATAAGGTGAAAAGAAGCCTCCCAACAGTTGTGTAGTAACTTAGGTTCTCACTAAAATACAGAAAATTTCTCTTTCTTCATATTGCACAGATCTCTAAGACCAAATAACGAGAGAGAGAGAGAGACAGAGAGAGACAGAGAGAGAGAGAGAGAGAGAGAGAGAGAGAGAGAGAGAGAGAGAGAGAGAGAGAGAGAGAGAGAGCAAATCCCAAGGGACCACTGGATCTCTATGTAGAAACGTATCACAAATGGTACCACTGCGTTTTGCCGGACCCGTCAAAGCAGAGCAGTCTTCCAGTCCACAATGACTGTCTTGAGAACTTTGTGGATGTGGATTTTTTTTAACCACAGAATGTCAATGTGAACCAATTTAGTATGTGGATCAATGTCATGTTAGCGATTTGCTGTGGAAGACTTTCTATCTTTCCTCTTGTAACCAGTGAGGAGAGACTAGCTCTTCACAGGTACTCTGGTGACAGCATCTGATCAGTTCTTGTATAGAGGTAATATTCTGTGCATGTAATAAAGGGACAAAGACAGTTATGTATAAATCGTATTTATTACCCCCTTTGAATTTAATACTTCATGCATTTTATATGTATTTTCGAATAGTGTTGTACATGTACATGTGCATTTTGAGACATACGACACAAAAGAACCGGCCCTGTCTGTAATGACCACCTCTCTACAGTGGACACGTTTCCCCAGTTCGAATGGTGCCCCGCTGTAGCGAAGTTCAAGTGTAAAAAAAACATACCTTAGAATTGTTTGTACATGTAAGAGAAGCATTGGGTAATATTCAATCTTTAAAATACAAAATTCCTCTGGTTGTTATTATTTCAAATGCTACATGTAACTTGTGTGTATCTGTCATCAGATGCACATACTCATACGAGTGGCAGTTAGTGCTAAAGGTATTCAAGATAAGAATAAGATTTGAAATAGTGCCAGTATTTAGTGAAGAGACAGTACAATTATCTTTCGGGTGCAGGCATTCTGTATTGCTTGTGTAGGTAAATCAGACCTGTTTTATAGTGTTAGAGATAGAAGTGTCAATCTAACTTCAATTCTTTGGTTTGTCCCATAGACGCAGCCAATGAAATGGAAATGAGAATTGTAAAAGTTAGATGGATGATAATTTGGAATACATCTTAACATTAAATGTTGAATGTCTTCCGAGGTATTGCAGGTTGAGGTGTCCATAGCAAGTTAAATTCATTGGTTTGTGAAATAAGCATATCCGATGAAACGAAAATGAAAGTTGTAAAGTGTAACTTTATGCTAATTAGGCACACTTGGGCTATTTAAATACTTACCATTTCAGAACTATTTAAGATGAAAGGATCAGTGAAATTCAATTCAAAAGACGATATTCAAGATACATTTGATTATCATCGAAATGAAATTTAAAACATTTAAAATTTTACTTATTCACAGGCACATGGAAAGATTTGCTGCCACGCACATCTGAGTTTCTTTAGCTTAGCTGACTTGTCGGTCACCTGAACTTTTGTGAAGGTCTGTCGTCCGTCTGTCGTCTGTCCACAATTCACATTTTCAACTTCTTCTCAAAATCCGTCACCTAGATGCTCTTCAAACTTGGTGGGATGTTACTTGGGTGGGTCTCTAGCAAGTTTGTTTAAATGGTCACGCACCAATGATTTTTTGGATTTTTCATGATTTTTTTTTGGGGGGGGGGGCAAATCTTAGAAAATCTTCTCCGATACCGCTCACCCAATTGCTTTGATATCACATAGGAACACTCTTAGGGACTCCAAGTTCTTAACTTGTACACCAGGTGGCTCTGCAATTTTTTCTATTTGTGTGTGTGTGTGTGCGTGCGTGCGTGCGTGCGTGCTTTTTTGACTTCTTCTCCAGAACCCCATCGCTCAGATTCAGCTAAAACGTGGTGGATATGTTTCTTGTGAAAGGGTCAAACAAAGTTGTTCACTAGGTGGTGCTGCTGTGGATTCCTATTTTTTAACGATTTGCTCTTTTTTTTCAATTTGCGAACTTATCAGTAAAGGCACCTTTCCTACTGATTACTACTATGTAAATCAATGGGCATTCTGATGCATATTTACATTTTGGACTTCTCTGAAGAAACTGTCGATCAGATTGACTTCAAACTTAGTGGCAATGTACCTTGGGTGGGTCTTTACCAAGGTTGTTAAAATGGTCATAGTCCAGCGTTTTCGGATTTTTTATGATTAATTATTTTTGTTTCTACCCTAAGTTCACAAAACATCAGGTGTAAATAATCTCTAGGTCAGCTGAGCATGGAATACTCAGACAGCCCTCTTGTCTAGTTGTTATTATGCCCCCAGCCCCGCAGATTCAGATTTTGTAAGCACAAAATAATTGTAAAGGTAAGACAATCAAAACACATTTTGGCTGAACTTAGAATTTGTCCACATGAAGGGATCACTTTAATACATTGCGTACGTATTGATTGTTAGCAAATCTTTTTAAGGATTGTTCACTGCAAAACCGAATTGTATTTTTTTTTTTTTTTACAAAGGTGATATGTGTTTCTGTCCTAAGTGTTTGGATGTAAACATTGATTGGTAAGCATGAGCTTTTTTAAGAGAGGGGGAGGGGACTGAGAGTTGTATATTGTGGCAGAAAACGTTCCCCTTTAATGCTTCCATTTACTAGGGGGACATACTATCAGAGTTTTTTTATTTTTTCTTTTCTTTTTTCCACATTCAAATTATAAAATAAGGTACTTAATGATCCCCTGAGATTTAATCTAGAATGTTTGTGTGACTGCATGGGATATAAACACCAGTGAATGCACTTGTTTTCAGATCTCATTGCGTAAACGATAATCCAACGCGGACGTGATAATTGACACAATACTTTTCACTATAATTGTCATTTCATACTCGTAAAAAGTCCGTGTTCAACATTTAGTATGTGATGCAATCGAAGTGGCCTATAATATGTGCATCTATACCTTGTTCAGGCCCGGTTTTTTTTCGGTACTTTGCATTTCGATGCTGCAGTCAATACTTACCTTAAGGAAGTAAATACTTACTGTGGTCATTAATTTTTCTCCAAAAGGCAGCAGTGTACTACATTATACATGACCAATGAGCTGTCATGAGCAATTGAAGGTGAGGGAGTTGATAAGGATGGGAATCGGATTATGCTGTGAATTTAGATACCTAGCGTCGGGCTGGAAACATTAATATAAAGGAGTTCTATCGGCCATACAAGTGGTCAAGCAAGCACGTTTTTCTACCAAATTGGATGCGTACAATGGCCATACAGCAATAATTCGTGTAATGTGTCATTGGTCACAATGGGAGTGACGACGCGTGTGAAGAGACATCAGATGCGTATATAATATGTGGTTCACATTGAGTTTGATGAGTCAGAGATTGTCAAGAGCAAGAGGCAAGGGGTTAATATGTACGTCTCAACTTGAGAAGAGCTAAACACACTGAATTTGTTCGTGTGACATTACGATGCGCATTCACAACAGAAGTCTTGCATCATCCGTGACAAGTGAAGAGTAGTTATGCCTCGATTAGGATGCACGAATGTATGTTTGACTGTCATGTAAGTAAAAGAGAAAAAAAATAACCAAATACAGATAAATAAAAAAAAAATAGGTAAAGATGACAAACAGAAATACCAGTATCATGTGTGCCACCCTACATTTTATGCTACAATCAAAAACAGATAAAGAGTCATATTGTGCGATATACATGTTATAACTCAGCAGTGTTTTGTCAAAAGATGGTACCTGTATGTATGAACATTTCGTTGTAAAGAAGCTAAAAAGTCGTTTTCTGCCATTCAGCAGCTCATTATATGTTACTAACAACATGTTGAGTGACACCAAGCCCTTATTTGTAAATTAAGATTCATTACTTTATATCCAGATAATTATCAATGGGTCCTAATTTCAGCTAAAAGGAAAATGAATACGTCCAGAATTTCAATTTTACCGCAGCTGACAGACGAGTCAGTCAAAATCATTGGAGGACTCGGCATGGCCTTAAAGGAGGCAACAGTCTGCATCTGGTCTTGACAAAAGTGTTTGCGCGATCGTCTTCTAACTGGGTAGGAATGTACCTTTGATGGGTATCAACCAGGGTTACCAAATAGGTGAACTGTAGTGTTCTTTATGGAGGATGGAAGGATGTTCCCCTCTTGACCGCAGGCCACATACCCATGTTATGTTTTGTGACTAATAGTCGCTGTAGTGGTCCCTTCATTAAGCTAGCTTAACGGACAGAAATTGTAGGGTGTCTTAACATCTGATGGCATACAATATCATTCTGCGTAACTGAAATCTGTGAAGTGTTTTTGTTCAGCGGCCAGTAGACGGTAGATCAGGTTCAACATTGTGGGAGTAATTGTTGTTTTCATTTTGTTATTATACACACATACAGCTATTGTTTTTTTTCGCTCAGTGTCGATCTAGATTTAAATTCAGCAATGAAAACAGGGTAGTAATTTTGTCAGCTGTTTGAGCAGCAAGTTGACTTGATGCGTGGGAGAATATAGGAGCAGTGTAAGTGGTTAACCAAGGATCTGGGAAATGGGATATTGAATTGTTAAGAATTGGGAAAGAAGTAAAAGGAAGGGACAAGTTACTGGTAGCCTTTGGTCGTGTAGTTTCTAGTCGTCTTACAGTGGATTAATGATTTGCTTATGAAGTGAATACAGTAAAATCTGTACAATGCAGGCCAACATCATAAATAGGTTCGGGTATAATCATCTTGTTCCTGATTCAAACATTCGTTATCTAAGGCCAAAATTAACATATACTAATATCGTTTGCACAGAAAGGAAATATCAGTGCAAACAGGCAGTTTTAGCTCGACTGACTTGTCAGTCAGATGACCTTACAGGATGATCATTATTCGTCCGTCGTCGTGCGTTTGCATTTACATTTTCGACTTCGTCTCTGAAATCTTTGGCTGATCTTCTTCAAACGTAATGGGAATCAACCTTGGGAAGGTCTCTACCGAATGTATTCAAATAAAATTTTTAAAGTTACAAAGTTTTTTGTTCATTTTTGGTCAAATATTCTGGGTATCCATAGAACTTAATTTATACAACCGGCAATTTTAATGAACTTTTTAAAGTTTTTGCTTTCTCTGACTTCTACAAAATTGCATCTCACTTTATGTTTGAACTTAGTAGAAGCGTAGAAGGGTCAGTTAAAGTTATTCATTAGATGGTGATGTTGATGCTTCAGATTCTTTATTTTCCACGTATTTTTCTGACAATATGTCGTCCATATTTTTTACATCTGGAAAACCATCAACCAGATTCATTTCAAATATAGTAAAGGTGCACCTTAGTTGAGGCTCTACTGAATTTATTCAAATGATGACGTTCCAGTGATTTTTAAAATATATATATATATATATTTATTATTATTATTATTATTATTATTATTATTATTATTATTTTCCTCCGATATCAAAATTGTGCTGGCACGCGTCTGTCTCCCGAGGGCTTCATTTGTTCAACAGGTGACCATGTGGGTTTTTTTTTATATATTTTTATGAATTAGTGTGTGCTTTACTGTTTTCGACCCACTGCCCGAAAATGTATATTGGATTCTATAACTTTTAATGATTTTTTGAAATTAGGAATGATTGATGAGGGTACATGTGCAAGTCAACATTTTTAGTATGAGGATAGCAGCAAATGTGACATAACTGATCTCGGCAATGGCGGACCTTAGGCCTATTTACTGTTGAACACTGATAAATGAGGTTTCTTTGGTGTTATTTATATTGATCTTGTATGAACTAGACATGATAACCTGATATGTTGGCTTATGTCTTGGTAATGGAGTATCGAGGGCCAATGGTTCCTATTCAACAATGATGGGAAAGTATGTCTGGGTTTCTTTTAGTGTTGTTAGTTTTTGACCGTGAGTGACCGTGAAAGGTCAAACTGACGTATTGGCCTATAAGTTGCAGTGGATCGTCTCATCTTTCTTTTCAATAACGGTGACTCAAGAACTGTGTGAGAGAAGAGTTTGATATTGCAAACATCGATGATGGTCTTCATATTATTTCAATGGTGACAGGACTACTTCAGTTTGTAAATCCATGGTCAGCTGAGCACGGTACCGCCACAGTCCTCTCATTTTTATTATTTGCAAAGAATTGTCTGCATCTGCTTCTGAAATGCAACACAGTTACTCCGATTCAGTCATCTGATCCACCATATGTTCCCTTACAAGGGGACAGAAATGGGGTGCACACAAAGCGAGAGTCACTGAATAGTAATCCGTTTAGTTTTCCTTTATGTTTTACCTCATGTTGTATGGTCAAAGTATGGCAATATCGACCATCAACCAACTGATCAAGAACGGAGAAAAGGCATTGGTAAGGTGGCACATGAAATGTACATGGCAAATTAACCATCGAGCCCCTTACTCCTGCAACAGACATACCAGTTCAGGTTTTCCCCTCCAATTTTTTTGCGTCTCCAACATCAATATAGCGATATGAATTTTGTCACACAACCAAAACGAAAGACACTCAAAAGATATACAGAAAGAAACAAATCCATGCAAAGCCATTTCGTGAAAAGACATGGCTTAAGGGCTGACTAGAATACGCTGGAAAAAACAAAAGTGGTCACTGAAACAGTTAATCTTTAAGTCGTAGCGGCAATATGCTCTCCTATATTTAATTTTTATCATTCATAGCAGTTCGGCATGGCAGACACAAAAATGCATTATAATGGTTTTTAATTGAGGTCTTTGAAGTTCGAATCTTCTCTACAGGTGTAAGCATCCCAGAGAATTCCAACCTTTGTTTTATGGCTTTGGGGAAAATCATTAATGGCACTCTTATAATAAACAAGTGGTATCTCTAGTACTTTTTTTGTTTTTGTTTTGGCAATGTCGGCTGGTGAGGACTTTAGATTTGGGGAAAAATTTGTTCAAAATTACCCAAAGCAGTCTTCGCACTGCTTGCATATAAAGTACAGCATATTCTTGACTTGTTGATAAAAAAGCATCATACGAACAAACTTGTGTTACAAAAGTTACAAATTACTGGCGATATCAAGGCTTCACTTTTAGTAAGTGAAAACTTCCCTTTAAGAAACCAGCTTGTTACAAGTAAGGTTAACCATCTGTGGCTCCATTGGTGAGACCTGTGGTACGGGCACACGAAGGACTATCCAAAATATTGGGGGAAAAAATCCGTTATCAAAGAATTTGCAGTATGTAATGTTAACATCGAACAAACTGTTAACATCTATATTTTTGCTGACGGATATAAAAGCTCCATCACATCAACAGGAACACCGGAACTGAGTTCCGAGCAAGTAGCGTGCAGTCGGTTGTATTAACCTGTCCCACGTGAAAGGCACAGGGCCATACAAATGTGTTTCAAAACTATGAATGCCAAGTGTATTGGTGATTTAAATTGCGTGTATTCTTCAAACCGCTGCTGTGTTATTGGAGCCATGTGTAGCGCGGTGTGCTCTGTAAACTCAGGGTACAATTACAACTGACAAAGAGTGCTTTCGGCACTTCGTAATATCATGGAGCAAAAAAACTCTAGTTTATTGCTCCATGAATATATATATATATATATATATATATATATATATATATATATATATATATATATATATACATATATATATATACATATATATATATACATATATATATATATATATATATATATATATATATATATATATATATATATATATATATATATATATATATATATCTGTGTATGTATGCATTCTATGCATAGTTAACCGTTAGGTATTATGGGCATTACGCAAGCCTTATTATTTGTAGCCCAAATTTTGCAAACTTTCATCAACAGCAACTAGATCAGACTTGAACGTTGGCTTCCAATGCATTGTAAAATGGCTACTTGAGTGGGCGCTTTGGGGCAAATGCAAGAAGACCGGCAATGACAAGGAATTGCACCAACATGGATATAAAGGAACAAACGGGTCAATACATGGACATGGAGTAGTTCATTGATGACACGATGAACACACGGCAGGTGTGTTCATGTGTAGGTATACGGTATTACATGGGTGTCGTCCTACCTTTAACAGTCTTGTTGAGGTTCCTAACAACTCTACCCGACATGATTCGCATTCGTACATCGATTTTCTCACTAGAATAGAACAGTGGGCTACATAAATCGGTCTCGTGTTCATAGACACGGTTGTAATTCTCATCTGCTGATAGCGCCGCGGAATGTTGGGGCAATCATAACAAGTTGGTGTCTGCCCAGAGCTCCGACTCAAAAGTATATGGTCGGATATATATTATGCATATGATGTGCGATATACTTCCAAAAATATAGGAATCCATCCCGCTTGTACATCCTAATGTATTACTTGTAACGTAAGCCTTTTTTCCAACAACTTTTGTAAAGCTATTAAAGTGCACTTTGACAGTGTGCTCTCTCGAGCTTTTATGACCGATGCATGAACTACTCCATGTCCCTATATTGACCCGTTTGTTTGTTGACGTCACTGTTGATGCAATTTATGGAATATAGGAAATCATTGTTATTTACATATTAAGACATACATATTAGTTCATATGGAAACGTTTTTGAAGCAATCATAATTTGGATATTCTTTGTTTCTCCGAACCATGAGTATGAATCTTATGTGACACACATACACAGACGCACATGCACACACACACACACACACACACACACACACACACACACACACACACACACACACACCTTAGTTACATGTTAAAGGCAGTCTCTATGTCAATTCTCATTTTGCTCAGTAGATTACTTATGTGAGTAATTAAGAATTGGTATTGCAACACTCGGTAAATTTTGCAACTTGGTGAGTTTATTTCATAAAAAGGGAGTGATTTTCGCTTGAACTTATGGATGACCTTGACCCATTAGCTTATGTTAATGAGCTGGAAGGCAATCTTGATCGTGATACTTTGTACGTTAGACATGTCTATAGGTTTGCGCCATGCACTAAGCAAAGTTCAATGACGTGTTAAATCTGTTCGCATCGCCGTGATGAACATACTGTTTATTGTTTACCAATGTTCTATAGATGTATGTGGCGGAAGACGTTCACATAATTACCAACCCTGTACTGACAGCCACCCATCACCACCCTTGGTGTGATCAAACTTCCGGAGTATAATTTACAACAGCAATATATATATATATATATATATATATATATATATATATATATATATATATATATATATATATATATATATATATATATATATATATATATATATATATATATATATATATGTTTATACATGAACCGGGTCAGTCAATGTTATGCCGTTGTACAATGTAACCATTTTTATATTGAATACTTCATATTCCAGACTAAGGTTCCCGTAGCCTTAGACAATTTTTTGCTGTATCGACTTGACACTGTACACATAATGCCAATTCTCATTACGTACCTGCCAGGCGATACACACATGTGCTTTTTCAGGTACCACAGAATGATATAATAGTGCACGCTTTTGCCTTTGTTTGGATAATTCTCTTGCATGGCATGGTGCAGCACAAAAATGTGCTATGGTTAAAAGCAGCATTTATTTTTTAATTTTTGAAAATACGAATATTTACAAGATATACCTTCGAAAAGCGCACACTGTATCTATGATATATTTGCATATCAGATGGCGGTTTTAATTGACAGATTCCTTCACGATCACGCGTGAAGTTGCTTGACAAGAAAAGACCTATAACAATAACCTACGTCAAAGTCCTGCAGAGAGAATTCTTATTTTTGTCCTATACCCCTAACTATGCCATTGGTTTAATCAATCATGATGGGACTTCTGGGAAGCAACTGGATTGATTACTCTAGTTACAGCCAACGGTTCCTCGCTTCGCAAATATTCCCCTCCTAAACGTGAAAAACTGCAAAGAGAGGCGTCTCAGTAACACTGTCAATACATGAAAAGTGAAGAAACGCTTTCACGGTCGTCATACTACGAACATAATACAAACGGCCACGCTTCTTTGGGACTTGCAAGTGACAGGATTATTCGACAGTCATTAAGTTGGCCTGCCACATTGTCATTAAGGAAGGTTTTGTCGTCACAAATTCTTAGGTATTGGGTGTTGGTACTGTGAGATGACTGGAATGTACGACAATCATTAATTTCGCCGGCCGCATCTTCATTAAGGAATTTTTTTTTTACGGGGGAGGGGGGATCCGAAATGCTAGGTATTACGTGGTGGTGGTTTAGGCTGTGTGGATCGACGTATCACACGGATTCGCTATAATTTCTGAGCTGTGGTAGTAAGCGAAGAACTCATGAAGAATAAATAACATATTTATGTACATTCGGTAAAGTATTTTGCGCATGCATAATAGGCATAATGATACAAACTCGCGAGTTTCGCGATTTTTCCTCGGTATTGATTAAGCACATAAGAAAGAAGTTGTTGGCCTTGATGTTCTCCTCCCACAGGACGTTTATTATGTAAATGATTATAAGGTGCAGCTGCGTGCGCCACTAATGCTTCAAAGACACAGAACACCTCTTATTTCGCATCATAATCCTGTCCTAAAACCCATAGAGCCGGAAACTTGTGCTGCTTATCTTACGCTAATGCGACCATCTCTCGCGTGTATACTTCTAAAGTGGTGATCAAATATTGAGACACACAGTCACTTTCACTTTTCACAAAAACTGCAAGTGGTCACTTTCAAGGCCATCTTCAGTGGCACACTGATAAACCCGTTATATTCTTTCTCGTAATAAAGATTCACATTCGAGAGTATTTTGTCACGCTTGTTAAAACTCTCAAGCCCATTCCAACACACATATTTTACGTGACCAGGGTATTGACGTCATATAGGCCATCCAGACACTTGGCAACATGTCCCTGATGGGAAAAAATTGAAATGACCAGATTCATCTGATGGACCTTAAAACATATCCCCGCTGGTGCTAACAATGGCATATAGGAAGTTGTACGTAAAAGTAAGGAAAGGTACATGTTGTTCCTTAGAATGTTGCATCTGAAGGACCAGATTGCAGGGCTGAAAAGAGACGTGAGATGCATTTTATATTCATGAACGGTTGGCGAGCATTCAAAATTGGATGCCAATATTTCTGTGTGTTTCCGCTGCCTTCTTTTGCGCTTGTATTATCTAGGAAAGGAAACTGTGATAATTTGGGAAAGTCTATTTTTATTCCTTGAAGTATACCAATGAATGGTAGATTATTGTGAAGAGTGGTTGTTGTTTCTCCATGACTTAACAGCGTATGCTAGGCGGACTAATCTTATTTTCTGTACTTCACTTGGTCTGTCCTGTTTTGTTATGTCTACTTGAAGACTGTTTCAGCACTGACAGCGTAAATCAATTTCTAATTGGTCTACTTTGGTCACCATGGTAACAGACTAAAGAACACCCATACTTTCAATGGCCAAGGGGATCATGATCAACTTCCTGATTGATTCATCAGTTTATGAGACGGGTAACAGTGCAACTTTTTATACGTAGTTTGGTCTCCTATAGAGGCAAGATTTACCATATCAACTGCCAAAAATGCACCCGCGGTCTGCTGCACACTCTTTGCGCTGCAAATACAAACAGAAACGGTCTGTGGTGATACTCCGCAGACTATTATTACATGGGATAAAAATTAAATTCGGTGTATGCTATTCGAAGTCAAAGTTGGACAGACACTGAAACACGAGGAAGAAGTTTTTGCTGTAATTCAGGAACTGACGTCTATTTTGTGTGTTTTGTAGGAACGATTACTGCTGAGTGTGTTGCCACAGCATGTTGCTATGGAGATGAAGCACGACATCCGGTCCCCCCATGAAGGCATGTTCCACAAGATATATATACAACGACATGAATGTGTCAGGTGAGTATGAGCATGATATAACATTTCATGAAACATCGAACGGAGACACTTTTTTGCCATTCGGGTATATATGATGTATGCATCAAAACACATAAAACGGAAATTGGAACAAGTCCCTAGTTTTAATAGTTACTTTTGGAGTGTGTTGACCCATAAGAGGCAAGAGAATAAGGTGACTCCATTCATATCCAACCAATGCAATCAGCTTGGCAAAAGTAATCCCCTCACAACTTCAGTTAACACCGTGGACTCAGAAACAGAAATACCAAGATTCTCCTAGACAGGTCTTTTCTATGAAAGATCTCTAAAAGGTACAGAGGGAAGGTCACTGAAATTTGCCAACAAGACGCGTTTTCCCAAGTGTTTGTAGGCAGCTGACTCGTGCACTTGACGTGAGCCGACGACACATTTGCGCATGTCAGCAGGGATCTGCAAGCACAGATCGGTGATACTGTGCGCAACAATTGAAGACAGTTGTTAAACATGGTTATTGTGTAGAGCAGTTCTGTGTGGGAAAAAAACATACGGACAAAATAGGAAGAGAGACTGATGTGACAGCTTTGTCTCTAGAGAACTTCACGGATAATTGAATAAATAGTACGAAGAGAAGATTTGTCTCTCCATCAATGGCGTATTAAATAATGATTAATCCTGTAGAGCGTGCTTGGAAACTAGTAAATGTAATGTGTCAGCGCAAAGGAGTGAACAATCTTTAGTCTTTGTTACTAAAAGCAACACACAAGGCCCTGAGTCGTCACAATTCAACTGTATTTTCTTACTACAGTTTATTCACAAGGACCTGGCTTGTCAGCGTTAAACTGTATTAAAAGTCTTCTGTAAAACAGCTTTGTCAGTGGCATTGAAATTGCAGACATGCACTTCTGGACACCCCTTGACATGAATTTTGTAAGGACATGGTGCTGTTATTTTGGAATGAATTATGTCTCCCCGTGCAACGGGGCGGAGGGGAGGGGGGTGACATGTTGCTTTTGCGTCCGTTTCTTTCACTTCTTGTTCTTCATCTTGTTCAACACATGTTGCGAACGCGATAACTCAAGAAAGATAAGACTTGGGAGTTGAAATTTTTGGTGAATATGTTCCTATCTAAGACCTTGCTTGGGATTGTAAATTAGTGACCTTGACTATTTTCGAGGTCACATGGGCATTTCATCTAAAATCGACACGAACGCGATAAATAAGGATTTGACTGAGGAAGTCGAATTTTTGCATGTTTATGTGACATAATACAAATAAGGTTAGGATTGACATGGGCGACCTTGCACTATTTTCAAGGTAACATGACCACTTTAAAACTCATTGCACTTGAGAAAGATTTGACTTAGGAGGTTGAAATCTTGTGTGATTATGTTTCTGTATAATACTTTCATTAGACCTTGCTTGTGATTGCAGATGTTTGACGATGACCAATTTGTCAAGTTCACAAGCACATCCTTGTTGAGAACGCGATAGCACATCCTTGTTGAGAACGCGATAACTCAAGAGGGATTTGATTTGGGAAGTTGAATATTTTTGTGAATATGTTCCTATATAAGACCTTGCTTGGGATTGCAAATTAGTGACCTTGACGTATTTTTCAAGGTCACATGGGCATTTCATCTAAAATCGACGCGAACGGGACAACTTCGCAAGGATTCTCATTACTTTCAACACTGCAAAGGCTTATGGGAGACATTTGATTTTCCGTTGGAAAATCAGCTTGTTCTAGATTTAGTGTGTTTTTGTAAGTTTTGACTTCTTGTCTCAAAGCACAAGCTGTGTTCTCTTCAAACATGGTAAGAATATACTGCCCGGAATTTAGGT
This sequence comes from Hermodice carunculata, assembly GCA_964020975.1. Classification (NCBI taxonomy): domain Eukaryota; kingdom Metazoa; phylum Annelida; class Polychaeta; order Eunicida; family Amphinomidae; genus Hermodice; species Hermodice carunculata. The sequence goes on from OZ026612.1 coordinate 28,650,242, forward strand.
CGACTTGGTCAGCACGAAACGTATACATTAATAGTGTCACTGAATCATGATTTCTAGCAAATTTTCGAGATAATGTATTTTTAGTGAAAGATGAGAATACATGTATCATGAATGTAGCCTTGTGCACATGTAGGTATGTTAGGCAATTTTCTCCACAACGTGCACTAGATGAACTTCAAACTTGTCGGTAATGTATCTTGGTAGCATCTTTGTAAATCTAAGTCATTGGGTCGGACCAGTCCATCTTAGCTCAGGCTGCAACCAAAGCTCAGGTTGTGATTTTTTGCGGTTGAATATATGTCGGTCAGCTGAGGAAGAGTTGCGCGCGCAGTGCTCTTGTTGTGTCACTAAAATTAAGATGTAAGGTTCTGAGTCATCACGCACTATTAAACTGCATTGATGTTTGTAAAGGGAACACAAAAGTCCTCTTCACAGAACTTTCAGATGCACGCCTCATGAGCAATGTTTTGAATGCCAAAAAGTACTCTATGAATTTGGTAAAACACTTTATAGCTGTATTAATTTCAGTGACTTTGATATAACTCTGAGTTTGGAAATTCTGCTACAGGTTTTGAGCATAACGTTAATCTGTCACTCTAAATAGGTAGGAGTATGGTCTACCTGGATGTCATAATGATAGGTTCCACCTCACATAAGCTATGATCCGTTCACACATGTACGATACCTGGCACAAGTAAATCTAAATGTAAAAGCTAACTACTTTCAGGTTGGTTCTCCTAAATGGAAATATAATGCGTCATAAGGATAACTAGCTTCTCATAGTAACGCCTGCTGCCAATTGCATAAGTCCCCATTATTCATTTGAAATTCAACTCTTATGGGATGGGCGTAAGAATATCTAATGTCACTCATTACCTGGAATATGACTGTGCGTGTATTTCACTTAGATTTGCATTTTGTCCCGTTGCACAGTTAGCATAAATGGTTTTGCATATGAAACTGATATAGCCATGGGAGATTGATTGTAATTATTGTGTAAAATGTCGTTTCGGATTGCTTTTTTCTATGTTGATCTTCCCCATATATTGCACCGGTTATACAGCATGTAGAGGTCGCAATTCAAATTGTACCGCCATGGATATCCCCAAAGCAAAATCACGTTGAGTGTTCATACTTAAAGCGACATGCAAAATATTCAAGACCCAATTCTAAACCGCGTGTTTTTGCTTGTACTGGTAAATTATACTTTTAATTACTAAAGTGTTAAAAATTTGCATTTGATGCATGCGATTTCAAGAAAGTTTGACGGTAAGGTATGTCAGGTATAAAGGCAAATACCTTTTCAAGGGTGTAACCGTACGGTTTTTTAGCTGGGCTGGCTTGTCAGTAGCTGAGCTTATCTTATGGTCCTTCGTCCGTCGTCAACAATTGACTTATTCTCCAAAACCGTCAGCCAGATTCACTCAAACCTGGTAGTAATGTACCTTGGATGGGTCTCTACTAGTCACGCTCCAGTGATTTTGTGTTTTTTTATGATTTTGTTGTTGTTATTGTTGTCTTTTGGGGCAAATCTTTAAAAAAAATCTTCTTCCCTGAAACCGCTGACCGAATTGCTTTGATATCACACAAGAACACTCCTAGGGACTCTTAGTTCTGAATTTGTTCGCCAGGTGGCGCTGCAACTTTTTGCTATATTTTAATTTTTTTTTTTTAAATTTTTAGAGTGTTATTGCTATTGTCGGCTTCTTCTCCAGAATCGTCACTCAGATTAAGCTGACGCTTGTTGGATATGTTCCTGGTGGTAGGGTTAAGCAAAGTTGTTCACTGGGTGGCAATGCTGCGGATTCTTGTTTTTAACGATTTTTTCAATTCGGGTACGTGTTGGTAAATGCCCCTTTTCTGTTGATTATTAAGTAAATCAATGGGCATTCTAATGCTTTTTCACAGTTTTTTTACTTCTCCGAAACCGTCAGTCAGTTTGACTTCAAACTTGGTGGCAGTGTACCTTGGGTGAGTCTTTAGCAGATTGCTCAAGAGGTCAGGCCCCATTGAGTTTTTAGATTTTTTTATTTATTTATTTTTTGTGTGTGTTCTTTTTTTGGCAAATCTTAAAAAATCTTCTGAAACGCTCCCCCGATTGCTTTGATATCACACAGGAACACTCCTAGTGACTTGTAATTCTGAATTTGTTCATCAGGTGGCGCTGCGATTTTTTTCTAATTTAAAAAAAAAAAATTGTGTGGTATTGCTATTTTCGGCTTCTTCTCGAGAACCTTCACTCAAATTAAGCTGATACTTGATGGATATGTTCCTTGTAGAAGGGTCAAACAGATTTGTTAACTAGGAGGCAATCCTGCGGATTCCAGATGTTAAACGATGTTTTCAATTCAGGTACTTGTTGGTAAATGCACCTTCCTATTGATTATTGTGTAAGTCAATGGGCTGTCTGATACTAAGTCAGAGTTTTGACTTCTTCTTCGAAACCGTCTGTCAGATTGACTTAAAACTTGGTGGCAAGGTACCTTGGGTGAATATCTAGCAGATTTGTTCAAATGGACACGCTCCATTGATTTTTGGATTTTTTTAATAAATTTCTTTGTTCTTTTTGGGCAAATATTTAAAAATTGCAAGAGTATATGTACATGTCAGCTGAGCACAGAACTGTCACAGTGCTCTTGTTAACATTGTAACAGCAGGAATAACGGCCTATGTGAGGACAGGCGTTCATTCTCTCTCTCTCTCTCTCTCTCTCTCTCTCTCTCTCTCTCTCTCTCTCTCTCAAATGTGAAAATCGACATAGGCCGTTTTAGCATGTATTGGACCATGTTCTTCTTTACGGCATTATATATCAGAAAAGGGGTATTTTGATTTAGTGGATGTATGTCTGCACGCAGTGTAGAGAAGACCGGGGTTACTGCTTTGATCAGAAGTAGTTACCAAAGTGGCCTGGATCAAATATCTTCCCGTGTCAAATTAAACGTAACCTGGACGTTCCTAGCTTCTTATTTTTGTCATTTCTGGTCGTAGTTTCGAATATTGGCTATTGCAACATTAAGGAAGAGAGTTTAATCATTTCATCATGGGATAATGAAAGTCGCAGTCACTGATTGCACGAAGGTCATATGTCAAATTTGTGAACATAGCCAGTGACTAGGTTACCAAGGATACAGAGGAATCATTAACATTGTGTTTATTGTGCGAACGGGCTTCTTTAGTAGTAGAAGGAAATGATGTTGCGTTGTGTCGTAATAAAGTAGCCTATCGTGGAATGCCGATTGTATATGACAGGTCACGAAATGACTATAATGAGCACCACGTGACAAGTAACAGCTCAGTGTTTTGAGAAGCTATTAACTTGTTTGTAACTGAAATATATAACCAGCCTGCTACTCTCAAACACCTGACGGTGAAATTAGTGTTGAAACGGAATGACGTACGACCGTCATTAATTTCATGTAAGAAATTGTTAGACGAAGACCTTTTTGGCACACACATTACCGCTACCCGTTCAGCTGTAACATTGAATCAATAGCTAACGCGAGCGTGCTCTGAGCACAGAATAGCGTGCTCAGATAAGACTATCGACGAGGGACAAACGAACGAGATGGGTCTCTTCGCAAACTCGCATTAAAAATCTTTAGGTGACGGCAAAACATTGACGAAAAAAAGTACCATGTAGGCACAGAGATTAAGACGACCAGTTCTTGACGACCGCTTTGAACAGCAAGGTGTCACTTGAAGAAGGAAACTTGCTCAGTTCAGGGTGTTTAAGCTCTAAATGTACCTCCGTTGCATTATAACTTGTCCATTTACCTTCGAACTTGAGTTAAATGTATCCGCTGAACAATATAAACGACTCTTTATGTGCTAAAAACCCAAGATATTTTGTATGGCGTCATTTATCAGCTCTGCTGTCAAACACCCGAGCTAATACAATGGATGGTGTGTGTCAACATTGTGTCTGTCCGTCCATCCAGAGAATGGCTTCTTTTGCAGCCAAACCATATGGTGAAAGATTGTAGTTTTTGATCGGGATTATATTGCCCAGGTGCACCTCATGAGGGACTGCAAAGGAGGTCATGATGCTTCAGTTTGGGACGTCTTAGCTCTGCTGTCTGTAGGTTGCAGAGCTCGTGTGATCACTCGTCCGTCCGTCCGTCCATCTGCCTGTCCGTCAATTAGCGTCTTCCTTGTGAACAGGACACAAAGCACAGCTTTCAAGCTAAGCCCGTATAACTTTCAGGGCTTATCAAGTGTGTAACGCTCCAGGTCGAGTTCGATATTGGTGGAGCCACTTGCAGTATTGTGTAATATTATATGTGAAAATCATCGAAACACACCAGCATCTTTAAGTTTTTAGATCTTGATAACATTTAGTGGGATTGTGGAGGAAATCAAAATCTCAATATCCTTATGATACCAGTGAGGTCCTATTAATAAGATTGTCACAAAAGCAGGTTCCACCCTGTGTACTAAAAATCATATTTTTACTGATACCAGAGTACGGTAACGGGACTATGGGTCTTATGTTACTGCATTAAAATTGATGAATAAATCAGTTCTGTCGTAAGTCGCAAGGTGACATGTAAGACTTGAACGTAAACTGTGTGGAATGTTGTCATTCAAGGAAGAATGGTTTATTGGTGGAGATTCTTGTCTTTAGTGATATTCCAGTTCTATGATACATGCGTGTGTACATACAACTGCTACAGCTGCTGATAAATTTACACGCACAATATAATTTACATATTCGTTTACACAATACCGTAGTTGCATATCTGCCATCGCTGTGGTGTCAGTGACAAGAATAGCTGCATGTTTTTAATGATTAGGGGTTACAAGCCAGCATTGCAACCATCTCAGTCAGCCATGGAGGGAAGAAGGAAAGAAGGAATTCTTGTCACTATTGATATTTCATTTGTCTGATATGGGCATGTATGTGTACAGATTCTTAACACTGCTTGGAATTTCACAAATCACAGTACAGGTGCATGTTTGACACAGTACTATGATGTGGTACGTGCTGTTCCTGTGCACACTGGCAGGAATAGCTCCACGGCTGTAGTTGCTTCCAACCGCTAAACCTGGGCTATCTGTATTTTTAGTTGAGCTTAGATTCATACATGCATCTTTTCCAGGTTGACATAGCAGGGGAGGGAGGGAGGGAGAGAGAGAGAGAGAGAGAGAGAGAGAGAGAGAGAGAGAGAGAGAGAGAGAGAGAGAGAGAGAGAGAGAGAGAGAGAGAGAGAGATTAGATCTAGTACACAGACTGTGCAGCAACAGAGCTACAGCACCAGACAGAGTACAGACATGTGCATGTGGAACAAACTGAATTTCGTGACTTGTGCGCTGTTACTTTCCGTGTCGCATCTCGTGTCATCTTTTGCACAGCGGCTGTTCATGCATTTCCCAAAATGCTTGTGGATGCCTCCTCCCACGCCCGTCTCCATCATCTCTCCTCACAGCCTGGTTTCGTCTGGTATTTTCTGTGCACATCTGAAATGAAATGTTGGCAACAAAATGTGACATTGAAAGTGAAAATGAAAATAAAACTAATTTTCACTCGGCGTTTATAATACAAGCAAGTGAATAAAGTACAGATGCAGACCACAAAGTGGATATCAAGATTAATTGCGTAAGAGTCCTTCTAACAGGTTCTCTTTGGTTTGTTGATAAGTATGCAGACGACCATGGAAGAGAGTATTTCGGTAGGGGAAAATACGAGTAGTCAGCAGACAGTGAGCTGTGACGTACCGTGGATTAATTAGTATTTTTGGATTTCATCCCACAAATTGATAATTCATAACAAAACGTAGAATAAATGAACATATTTCAGTTTTATGATTCATTGTCATCAGCTATACGGTTGCTACACTTAAAAATATTTAACCAATGTCTTACTTAAATGTTTTAATTTTCTTTGCAGTATTTTATTCGCAGACATCGTCAATTTTACCATTTTATCATCGCAATGTTCAGCACAAGAGTTAGTGAGAATTTTGAACGAGTTGTTTGGGCGGTTTGACCAGTTGGCCAAGGTGAGTCCGACACAACATATTTCTTATTCCAAATTATATTTACGTTTTATCACATTTCCATTACAATGGCGCAAGTAGACGTTACACCCCTGTTGCCAAGACACCTTTGTCAGGCACATGTTCACTTCCATTTCAGCACTTCTTGAGCATGCTGCAAAAAAAACAAAAACAAGAACAAAACAAAAACTGACACAGCGTGTCCAATTAACCCCTTCAGTGTTAGGTTGTATACTCAGTTCACAGCTTGCCTTGGCGCGCTTTGCTCTAAGTGTGCCTGTGGCACGCCAAGGAAATCTATTGACGTGGCTTCCCATTGGAACTTCTAATTGAAGGTTGTTTATGCTAGGACGGGAATGAAAGATCTTTTCTTGTGGAACTTTAAAATGGAATTATCAGAATGATTCAAGTGAGCATCACTTATTATAATCAGCAGGGAAAAATGGTTAAAATGCACCATAGAGATCTCATGTACATATTTAAATGCAGTTAAACAGATTTGGTGGAGTCCAGTGGGCCCGCAGTGGGTTATCGCAATCTTTTTCTGCATCGTGATTTAACCGTATATTATCATTTTAGATTTAACAGATAGAAGTGAGATACATGGCTTATATATAGTTTTTAGCTCAGCTGACCTGCCAGTCAGCTGAGCTTATAGGATGGTCCTTCGCCCGTCCTTCCACAATTTTTATTCTGACTTCTTCTCCCAAACCGTCAGAGAAATGGACTTCAAACTTGGTGGCAATGTACCTGGGGTGCGTCTCTACAAAGTTTATCAAAATGGTCACACTCCAGTGATTTTTGGATTTTTTTGTCCTTTGGGGGGTAATTCTTAAAAAATTTAGAAAGCCGCTCACCCAATTGCTTTGATATCACACGGGAACACTTCAAGGGAACTCTCGTTCTTAATTTGTTCACCAGGTGGCGCTGCATTTTAAGAAAAATATTTTATGATTTTTTTGGTGTGTTTTTTCTATTTTCGACTTCTTCTCCAGACCCGTGTCTCATATTAAGCTGAAACTTGGTGGATGTGTTTCTTGTGGAAGGGTTAAACATATTTATTTACTAGGTGGCACTGGTTTGGATTTTTTATATTTAAGCTTTTTTCAACTTGAGTACTTTTCGGTAAATGCACCTTTCTGATTGCTTACGTATGTAAGTCAACGGGCATCCTAGTGCTGATTCACATTTACTGATTATTTTGACCAGCTTAGTTCAGTTGAGCACTGGCTGTTTACACAGTCTGGTTTACGTTGTGAAGCAAAATAGCGCAAAAATGGTGGGAAACAGCAAATTTCTTCAGGCAAAGAACGTTGAATCAATGTCGAACGACAATAATGACGACACAAGATCGATTCAAAATATATTGACGTTCAATAAACATTGATCCATCGCCGAGCAAAGTGTAGCCCACCAAAAATGGCAAGGTATGATAGTAAATCAGACAGTTACTTTTTCTTTACAGTATGCCCGGAAATCTTAACCCTTTCATTAGTTGTCTGAATTATGCTGGATCATGGTGCTATTCGCGTTAAAAACATTGATTACTGTCTAATTCCCTTTCAGGAGAACCACTGTTTGCGGATTAAAATCCTAGGCGACTGCTACTACTGTGTCAGTGGTCTGCCCGAGCCGCGACCTGACCACGCCAAGTGCTGCGTAGAGATGGGATTAGACATGATTGACGCTATCAAGTAGGTGCTGTTTGCGCCGAAGTATTCCAACTGTGTGTGGCCTCTTGAGAATCCCTCCGTGTAAAGTTCTAGGACTCTTTATGGTCACTTTCCACTTAGGTTCAGATCTGAGTTATGCATTTGTTTTCAAATCTTTTTGAATGGTAAACATGGGTAACATTCGCTGAGCTTGTAAATGTGGTACTTTAAAAAGCCGACGGGTTCATTCGCGGTTTTTCTCGAGCGTCTCATTATCGGGGGTAGGTCATGAGATTCTTACGATTCTGATGAAGCCATTTTACGCTTCATGCATCGACAAGGGAGCAAACTGAACAGAGTGCAAGTTATCTTATTGTTTTGGGAAGCACACATTATTTCAAGGCACAATGTTGCTTTGCATGGGAGTTAACTTGCAAAAGAAAGGGGAAACAGGATTGGGACGTTTAATTTGTGTTAAGCCCTTGTGCTTAACACCACCCGCAGATTAGCGGGTTGGTACGCTTGAAAACGTCATTGGTTCGTTTGTTCGTACTTTTTGATGGATTTTAGTGCAGGCAAGTGTGCGGGAGTTCAGTGATGATAGGCCTGATATTTCAAAGCTGTGTAACATTGGTCTATGTGAATCAGCAAATGTAGAAAATGACGCTTAGCTTATTACTTGAGAATTCAAACTGAAACTTACACCGATTGTACTTGGCTTAAGCTGAAAAGAATGCAATATCATGTTCCACTTGAGGTTAACGCGGTGGCTGTTCTTCCAGAAATTGTTTGCTGATACGTCAGCAGCTATAATTCTAACGCGCCATCAGCTTTACATGTACCGCACCAATGGTATTTTTATAATTCCCTTCGTGAAGTTATTAAAGATGAGCGGTTAGACATGATTACCGTAATTACTTGTGACAGGGATGTCTTATGTACGTACTGCAATTATACAAATGTTGTGTTTCATGAGGGGGAAAAAAGAGTAACATAGCGCGTCAAAGGTGGGCTAAATAGTTTGATTAATAGCTTCATCTGCAAATCGGAACTAAATTTATCAAATTAGTATGTAAGCACATAGTTTTAATTATGGGTTGCCAACTCCTTGAAGTGCTGTACTCTATCAGTTTCAACCCCATGTTACTGTCGGTCTTGTCACAAAACTGTATCAAAAGTAAATCAAAAATTGGCTCACAATTTGCCTTTTCATTTGTTTTAGGGCCGTCAGGGACGCAACGGAAGTAGATTTGAATATGCGTGTGGGAATACATACAGGTCGTGTGTTGTGTGGCGTGTTGGGACTCAAGAAATGGCAATATGACGTGTGGAGTGATGATGTTACATTGGCCAATAGGATGGAAGCTGGCGGGATTCCCGGGTAAGTTGCCTGACACCAGAAACAAAGTGCATTGATCAGATGATATTTTGCGTGCTTAATAATATAAACGGGTCTTTCCAGAACACATTTCAAAATATTTTGGTTTCTCATGAATAAGGTATTCAGATACAAGCAATATTCAGAAATGTAACCATTTAGTCTAGCACACCAATGAAATTTTTGGTTTTACTGACATTCAGTCAGCTGGGCTTACAGCGTGGTCAGTCGTCCGCATCTCCGTCGTCGTTGTCCGTTCACATTTACATTTTCAACATCATTACCGAAACAATTACCTGCATACTCTTCAAACTTGCAGCTGATCTACCTTGGAGAAGTCTGTACCAAGTCTTTTCAAACGGTCCCCCTCTCGTGTTGAGTTTTTTTTTTGTTGGGGGGGGTTGTGTGTGTGTGTGTGTGTGTGTGTGTGTGTGTGTGTGTGTGTGTGTGTGTGTGTGTGTGTGTGTGTGTGTGTGTGTGTGTGTGTGTGTTTGGGGCTTTGGGTTTGGGGGGACGTGTTTTGTTTTGTTTTGTTTTGTTTTTGTTTTTTTTTCATTTTTCATGATTTTTTTCTTCCTTTTTTCCTGAAATATTTCAAAAACTCTCCAAAAGTGCTTAGCAAATTGCTTGGAAATTGCATGGAGACACTTTTGGGGATCCGTAGGCCTTAATTTGTTCGACGGGGGTGGGAGTAGGGTGGGAGTTGCTGCGATTTTTTCTATATAGTTTCGAATTTTTGTTTCGTAAGGCTCTTTTCAATTTCTTCATTTTTTTCTCCAAGAGGTATCTCTCAGATTATGCTCAAATCGGTTTAAATATACCCGGTGGAATGGTCTAGTACACGTGTCGAGCAGGTGACGTTACTTGGGATTCCTGATTTTTAACGACTTTCTTTTTTTTTGGGGGGGGGGTACTTATAAATGAATGTATACAATCCTTTTGATTACTCTCTCAACAGGGATTGCAATGTTGATTCACATTTTCAACTTTGTCTGCAAAACCGTTTGTCAGATTCTTTTCAAACTCGATGGAGATTTCTTCGACATTGCATCAGGACACCTCCATTGACCCTTGACCTTTATTTTTGCGACAGGAGGTGCAGGGTTTTTTTCCTATTTTTTTCAAATGAACTGTTACGCGTCACGTTTGAAATGGTCACCCAGATTCACTCCAAACTTGGTGGGAATATACCTTGGGTGGATGTCTATTGAACCTTTTTCAAATAGCCATGCTGCAATGATTATTCTTTTTATTTATTTTTTTTAAAGTTTTTGTTCTTTTTTGTATTTGGCAAAGTATTTTAAAAATCCTTTCTCTGAATCTGCAGGGCCAATTGCTTTGAAATTGCACATAGACACTTCTCTGCTTGAAGGCGAGAATTACAAAGTACATGGACGACCTTGACCTTATTCCCAAGGTCGGAGCCACTCTCTGAATTTTTACTGTGCACATTATAACTTGATCACTATTTCAGGTAGCACTTAAATACTGGCGATCCTCTATGCGGGCCAAAGTTACATGGTAATTTAATCACCTTGACTTCATTCCCAAAGTCAGAGGGTCACTTTTATGAATTTTACTGTCCACGTAATAGCTTGAAAACTGTTTGAGTTAGGACTGACATTTGGACCTGCACTTTAATTTTGTGGAAGACAGGCTTCAAGAAAGGTGGCCTTGACCTTATTCCAAAGGCCACGGGACCACAATTTTGTGGATGCAAGGTTAGCTAAGAACAGGACTGCCATTATCCTATTGTTGAAATTTCATGTCTTATCATGACAAAATAAAGTCCCCCCCCCCCCCACGACCTTTGGATATACAACTTTGTCCTCGTACCTTTCCATACCAAAAATGGTAAGGGATTGTACAATGAATTCAACCAAGGTACATTTTATTTGATATGAATCGACATGGTTCTCGTGTTGTATTTGAATGGCACCTCTGATATGGTAATGGCACTTAAAACATTTTTCGCGATTGCGTTTCACGTTTGGTGAAGAAAACACCGTCAATATTTCTTTCAAGGCAGGGAGATTAAAATTCCCCCATTTGTCGCGTTTGGCAGTGTGCCTGACTGCTCCATCCAGTTTGCAGTCCGGCACTACCTTGAAATGACACGTGTGACCTGTCTGCACTTATTTTCCACCCTGTCTACCGCAAAAGAGCATCTTAAATGCCTGGACTGCTTCCGGAGAAGCCAACCCACACGTCACCTTCCGCCACCAAACCAAATTATGTAAAGATAAGGCACTGGGTTGATGCGGTGAACTGGCAGCGCACATACGTGGCTTACTCAAGATTCTTGAACATTCAACACGGGATATCCTGGAAATCAGGAAAACCTGCCCTAATTTGAATATTTGAAAGGAAGTAAAGTTTTGGCCGTTTTCATCAGGAAGATCTGTAGATTAATTGGGTATATGGCGAGAAAGTAGAAATAAAACTTTAAAATTTTCTTGTGAAGGCTCCCTTCATGTTTCTAATGAGACAAATTTATTATGACTGAATGTATTGACCAATTCACGTTCCAGGACACCTGTTCATTGTAAAGCCAGTTGACAACGTTGTGTTCAATGATATAATAACAAAGGGCAGCGCTCCTTAAGCAAAACCTCTCTTGTGTTCTATGTGTTTAAAGAAATGAGTGCTCAATCACAGATATTGTGATGGACGGCTGATGAGACAAATTTCTTATGACTATTTTGGAGCCTTATACTTGCAAGTAAAATACCAAAATATCTTCACAAATTGACTTGCTGATAAGTGTTCACATATGTGAAGTTAAATCATTACATCGACATTGTCAATATCGTAGAAGCACCGACCAGTTGGCCTTAAAAGGCGCAAGACAGGCACTGCAAACATCAGGCTTTGTTTCTCAAGTTTTTCCGCTTTGAGAAAAGGCTGCAATTGTATTATTTTGGCTGACAGAATTTATTTTAACGTTTGGCCGAGCACTTGGACCCAACTGACACTACAACGTGTCCGAGTGACTATGACCAGTTCTGAATCCATGTTACGACTGCTATTCTGATTACAGGCTGCGCACCATTCCAGCGCGGTCAATACTTACGTCTGTCTTAGTCCGTTGAATGCAAATTCAGCACTCAGACAGGTGTACATTGTGGTGGAATGTAAAGTCGCTTGGCTTGATCAAGCTCAGCCGTGGTGGGATAATCTTGAGGGATCCACATGTTTTTTCCTCCCGTATAAAACACCCAAAAAACTCTCTTATGTCCCAACTGTGGTCTGCCGTTCCACTGAAAAGGCGCCAGATTTGCGTTGAGAATAAAATGCCATTTGTCAGCATCTTTCTTCCGCCCACTCTGCGCCATTGCGCACCAGAGTTCGCCGTAGAAAGCCTTTTGACTCATCAGTCCCAGAACATCAAACGTAATGACATTTTACAACATCTGTGGGCGGCTATGGCAATTCAAAGTGGCAAGAACAGAGGGGATATTATTGTGTAATTGGGAACAGGCGTTTGCTGGGTGTGCAAACACCTGCCTTGAACCATTGTTGCTGAATTATGCACTGTGTGGACTTGTGGGTGTTATGAATGACATTTCCTTTCTTTAATAGTTTAGTTAGAGAGTGGTGCAACCTCAGATGCCAAGAATGATGCTGATAATGATGACAGTTGTAATGGGGATGATGATAAGGATGGTAATAGTGATTTTGATAACGATACCAATTTCCGTTGATGTTTTTGATCGTCAGTAACACAGCTGCAACCCATTCATATAAATTATATTTAAGTGCCGATTAGGTACATTTCCATTGTAGAAGTGTTTAAAGAGCTGCAAGGATCAACGAGTCAGTTTATTATGTGATGGCGATGTTTAAGTATCTACTACTGCTAAGACACCGCCATTTGTGATATTCTGAACGTTTACATTCCGTTGAGGAACAGGTGAAGCCTAGTCGTAGAAGTCAATATACGTCACTGCACTTTAATAGTCACTTTGATATTGGACGTGACTTCACTTTACAACTTGAGGAAAACTATTATAATCTTTGAATGTACTAAATTTATCAGGGGGCCTGCCGTCACCAGTAGTCACTGGTATTCTTCATGTCAGATCCTGAGATCCAAGAATTTAACTTAAACAATTCATAAGATTGAAAAATAAGGCAATGTCTTTGATACATGTTGTATGGCGATGTCCAAACTCTCAGAAACCATGACCATTACAGTCCATTCACTCCGAGTTGACAAGGCGATGGAATATGCAAACACAAAGCAACTGTGAATCTGTTTGGTTTTTAGCTCTGCTGACCTAAGGTCACAGAGCTTATAGCATCACTCATTTCCATCCGTCCGTTCTTAAACTTTTGGGTGGGTTGTGAGCACGATGGCTTTAAAAGTTTTTGACGTTAGCCCAATACAACTTTCAGGACTTATAGAGTGTATTGAAATCTAGGTTCCTTTTGATATTGGTGGCACTACCTACAGTAATATAGGGGTCAAAAAGGTAAAAATCTTATGAACACTCTTGCCTCTTTTTTTCTTTTCTTGCGGTGGATCTTCACCAAGTATGATGGGATTGTGGGGAGGTCAAAAGTCTAATTTACTAGTGGTGCCACCTTTAATTTGACGGAAATTATGAACCAAAATGTATTCTAAGGTATAAAATTCCACATTTGAAAAAGTAATTGGATTAGACTTGCCAAATTTATAGGATATATAGAGCATGTTCAGTGCTAGAAAGTTATTCAATATGAGTGACCTTGACCTATTTTTGTGAGGTCACCATGCCTATAAATTTGAAAGGTGATTTTGTAATGACAGTCTGAAGCTTGGACAGCAATGGCAAAGAGAATTGAGCCTCCATATCCAAATTGTATTTGGTTACATTGTACATCAAACTGTGCTTGGTGACCTACTTTTTGGGTCACTGTGACCTACTTATTACCGAGTTTGGCGCCTGTCCAAATTTATTGTTTTTCTTCAATAACCTGAAATGTTATTACCCGATTTTAACAAACAGACCAAATGTGAAAAGTTGGATGTGCGGCGTATATTTTGAACATAACAATTTTGTAATCCGAGTTGAAGGTCAAGATCAAATTGCCACTTTAGATGTAGGGGTCATCTTGTGAATGCTCTGCACCCCACAATTTTTGAGTTATTCCCATATTATGTTTAAAGGTCATAAATGTATGAAAATCTTCGTTGACATTAATGTTGGTGGCGCCACCTATAGTATTATGTAATATATGGGTCAAAATGTCAAAATATTGTGACCACGATACCATCCATAGTTTTCAATTCAGCCCAATATAACATTCAGGACTTTTTGGGTGTTTGGAAATCTAGATCCCTTGCGGTATTGGTGCCACCTACAATATGATGCAATAAAGGGGTCAAAATGTGAAAATCTTGTCAACACTCTAGCATCTTTAATTTCTGGCGGATCTTTACGGAATTTGGTGTGAATGAAGGGGAGATAAAAATGTAACTTGCTAATGATCCTATTGGCGCCATTTATAACGTGACTGAAATTATGAGGCAAAATGTGTTTTTCACATTCGGAAAAGTTATTGGATTACACTTGCTAAATTTATAGGATATATAGGCCATGTCCAATGCTAGAACGGAATGTAATATCAATGAACTTGACCCCTTTTTGTGAGGTTACCATGCCTGTAAAGTTGAAAGAGGTGATTTTGTAATAGCAGGATGTAGCTTGGACATCAATGGCAATTGACAGGATAGCACCAGGCCTATGGGCCTCTTGTATTATGTAATCTGGGTGACCTTGATCTAGTGTCCCAAGGTCACTGAGGACACAAAATGAAGGACTCACTGATTGTTGCCTTGGCCCATGCAACAGTATCCATTACAGGAATTGCATAAATAAGCTTTGGTTACATGTGGAGCCAAGTCCTATCTGGTGTACAGTTTATACACTAAATTTACATAAGCATTGTGTGTTCAGAATTCACTTGAGGACTCTCAACTTTGAAATGAGGATGCAGGTGCAATATAGTTACGGTGCCAGCAGAGCATTAGGCTCATGGGTCTCTTGTCTACTTTTCTGATTGATAGCAGTTGCCACTGCAGAAAGGGACGCCTCCATGACAAAGTATGGTCCCAAATACTGCCTTCAGTAAAACTTGGACTGCCGGGGGGGGGGGTTGTTTTGTTTTTTTGGAGGGGGGGAGGTTTGAGTGCATGTATTGAGACACTTTGTGATTTACAGTTGGTGAATGTAACTTAGTTCTCCAACTTTGTCTGGGCAGGGCTGCCCCAAAGTGTGACGTCCTTTCATTCATGGTCAGCTGAAAATTCTTCACCAATGCAAAAAACTGGTACTTGGGGGGGGGGGGGGTCATTTCAAAAGTAAGAACGTAAACTTAAACGTCCACAACCTTAAGTGGTGCACTTGATAATTTCAAGCATAGGTGAATGTGAAAATTAAAAATCTCACTGTTCATGATATGGCTGCCCGAACAATGGAAATGTGGATAATGTGTTTAAGTTGTTCATTATATAAAACGAACTGAACAAAGTGTTTGTTGTCAAAACGGGTGACCCTATGTGCATTATGCTTGAGTGTTACTGGAAAATTTGTATGTGACGGTGTGATTTTCTAATGTGTAGGCACAAATGTTCGATGTGATCCCTTACAATCAGGCACTACTTCCAGGCCTGTTCACCTGAGGCTAAAACCACTTACATATCCATGCCCTTGGCAAAAATAGTACACGCCTCCTATTTGCCTGCCTGGACAGACTCAGCTACGCGCCAATATTGACAGGGGCGTAATTCTCAGCATCGCGATCTCAGTCCCACTGGCCCCAAAACACAGCAGCCACTGAGCCTGTCAAGGCCTGTCAAGGCAGACAGGTGGTAAAACGTGGAAAGAACATGACATGGCAAGCCCTTTAAAATACAAACATTTTGATACTAAAATAAAGAGCAGAGCTTCAGACTCAAAGTAAGACCACGTAGACAAACATAGCAATCTACAATAGATATCTTGAGGATTGGCTTAAACTTTCATGACCAAATGTCAATTCCATAAGGTAGTTCAGGAAATCAAAGGACTCTACACAACGCAACCACGATATTGGGGGAAATGGGGGTCTGTTCCACCTGGAACTTCTATGTAGTTTTGTTCATTTTACGTTGCAAAGATTGTTCAGTTACTGTGCACGTTGCGGATAATGACACCTATTTATTGATACTTACACAAATCACGGAGTTGTTTTTTTTAAACACCCAGTGAATGTCGGAGATAGATAAATTGTCGTTGATGCTTTCTTGAACAAAATGTATGTGAGAACAGCTATCGTCCTGATGCAGTGCATTCATGAAAGCGACATTTGTAAGAAATCAGGGTTTTATTTTTATAGATAAGAAACCTTTGTGAGAAGTTAAAGATTCAATTTGAATTTGCAAAAGGTCTCATGAATGAAAACACAAGTTTCTTACTGACGCCAAAACCTATCGATCATTGCAAGTGAAAGCTCATTACGCCTCTAAACGAATAATGCTTTCCCAATGCACAGTATTTGCATAATATGTGCTTTATCAAAATCGTACGGAAATTGCGCCGATTTACCGTATCGAAAAATTGCGAGAGTGTAAACCCGTGCATTTCTTGAAACATTTGCATCTTATTGTGGATGTCATGCTACAGGATTATGGAATGCGGCAAGCCAAATTAATGAATTTAGTCTGTATTTTTATTTCCGTTTCAGGAGAGTTCATATTACGCAGGAAGCCATGGAGCATTTACACGGAGAGTATGACGTGGAGGAGGGGAATGCAGCAGAAAGAGACACCTACCTCAGAGATAAAAAAATAAAAACATACTTCATCATTTCATCACATCCAAGAAAGACTGAAGTAAGTGTGACAGTTTGAACTAAAGATTTCCAATGCGCCGTTCACAACTGATAGGCATGTTATCTTCTTGGCCTTTGCCTTCTCATTCATCGTGGTCCTCCTTTTGCCTCCTCCTCCTACTCCTCCTCCACCTCCATTCTCCTCCTCTATTCCTTTTCCACCTCGTCCTGCTGCCTTTCCATCATTTCAGAAATTAACATAATGTTTTTTTATGATCAGATTGAATACTTGGTTACATCTGCACAGCTTGAACTTTTCCGATTGTAGTATAAAAACGACCCACACGGGCAAAAAATGGAACCAGATGTTACCATTACCATAAAGGACCTTCATTGCATGGGCCTTATCTCGTACTCACCTGTAGTTTTCCAGCTGTGAAAGACTTTCTAAACAATTTACCCCCCAAAAACCACGCTTAACGTTTATCCGGATTTTAAGTAGATCTGCTGTCCATTTTCGTGCCAAAACTACCCTCCGTGATTGAGTTAAGCTCTTCAAGAAGAACGAAACGGCTCAAAAATAGCAGAGGAAGGGAAATTATCTGAAACTGGAGGATTGTGGCTGCCCTGAATGAAACCTCGAGAAAATCACCCAATACAAGCAGAATGTACATATATCTACAAAAGAAGTTTGCCTGGTACTATAGTGGAAATTGGAGTATTTTTCTCAAGCCGTTTATTGGTTTGTTTGTGCACTACACACTGTCTCTCAGCCAAGGATTGTGAGGGGGTGTCTGCCAGAGCTGAGGAAGTAAATTGTATCCCTTTCTACCTGACTTTAGCGTAGACATCCATTTATAATGTAATTTAAAACCAGTTTGTTCTAATTCACATTAGTCCATATTGTCTTCCAGCACTTCAGCTTTCTTTGATGTGGATCCATCCACAGCAAGACAGAAGAACAAAACAATGAATAAATAGAGTAGCATTAATCCTATACAAGGTACCATGAATGAATACGACACACCTATTGTCACTCCATGTCTGTCTCAACACTTCATTTTCTCCTATACCTTTACTCTGTCCTGGGAACCACTCATGACCGAAAATCCTGTGCAGTTGAACATTTTACAGTGAGCAAAATCATTCCTGACTTGCAGTGCTTCATACACATCGAACGTTAGATTTCAAGAAGTTGCTCTACTTGGCCATTCACGATATTCTACACATGGTTGAATCTTTTCAGAGTAATTAATGTCCAAACATGTAATCTTTTTCCCCTGTTCGTGCATGTGATTACACCTTAAAAATAACAAATGGCACCAAACAAATGGCATAAGCCAAGAGGCAAGAGGGAGAAGGCAGCACAGGTGAAAAAAGAGGTCACCTGACCTATTCTGACCAATAGTGTAGTCAGTGTAGGTCACGTGATACCTGTTGACCATTGGTATCGTCTGCTACCTCCTGGCCCGGGGCATATGCCATTAACTCGCGAGTGTGTTCAACATTGTGTATAGGTCGCACGCAGGACCCACAGAGGACTCACCTTAACCTCCCTAGTGTGTCATAAAATGCTGCCTACTATCTCTTGACCAATTGTATTTCCATATTGGTTGCATAAAGCTCAAGAAGTCGACTATAAAATGTGAACGTCCAGTCACCCTGGATATGTTGCACTTAAGCTTTCTGTAAATGATGAAAATTGCTTTCTGCTATGCTTCCTTCTTTCAAGGGTGGTCCCATTACAAGGGTAAGTTGATATTCCAGGCGACTGTTTCTAAATTGTATTGTTTGGTCCGAAAGCTCGCCTGTGGTTACCTATGTGATATACTATTGATTGTAGCCATACCAGAAGTTCTTTTGATTCTGTGTTTCTTCAAAAAAAAGAAAAGAACTTTTTTGTGGATGTCGTAGTTTACGGATGTCTGGTGGTCATTTGGGGTGGTCTTGGCGTTTGATATTTTTTCATATTATGAATTTTTTACTACGATGTGGTACTGTCGATATTTGAATGATATATTGCTTTCTTGTGTTTTGGTTTGCTGATACAGTCCGCGTTGCCTGTTTTGAGAGTCCCAGTTTGTTCTCTTCTGTCGACGTTTGATTTTATAATGTGAATTAAGCTTACATTTTAGAGTCATTCTTCCTCAGTGAGCATTCAAGAATTCCAGTATTGATATATGTAATCGAAATACGAAACATTGCATTGTGACATATGAAGTTTGCTTGTTGCCTTGTGTTTATGTCGGAAACCTTTTAGATGTGTGTTGAAATATAAAAGTTGAAATATATAATACTTCAAGTGACAAAAAAATCTCATTGCTGCAAGTTGTCCGTCCGTACAGTGGACTACCGCTCACTTACACTATGAATTCGGTACATATGAAAGTGGGCATTAAACTCGTCATGAGAGTGCTCAGCTGTTGGGCCATGTTCTGTGTGGAATAACCTTTTTCTTTTACTCTTTTCCAGCAATCAAGTTTCTTCCGGCCGCGAGCAAACCGAATGAGGTTATCATTCAAAGGCGTCAGCAGTTGTGTCATGCGCCTGCTGTCTTCTGTCAAGTTTCACGCCGAGATCCCGTTCTCGCACGTTCTCGCTCCAACATCCGACGAGAAGCAATCCAAATTCGTAAGTTATTCACTGAAGCTCGGGGATGACTTTACGAAATAGCAGTAGCTGACTGATTATGATGCATGTATATTCCACATAGTTTGCACTGGGTTGATTATATCATAAAGCTAAAGACCAACTCCTGGAGTTGACACATATTCTGCTACATCAAGAATTTGAACGGCCTAGTAACTGAGTCAAAAGACGTCTAGTAGTCTAGCAATATGCAGATACACACGCAGCAATAGTCTCATTTTATGTCTTCACAATTCAGATTAAGTTGCATTGGGCGCTGAGGGTGGGGAGGGAGCGCCCTGGCACGTAAAATTGTGTCTGCTGTCGAGAAGTACATTCTAGAAAGAGGTCACATCATTCTTTCAATGTAACGTTGATGCTTGGACAGAACTTGCTTCAGGCTTGGTCTTTAGCTGCTTTTTGGCTGTAGAATAATTACAACTGACCCCGTGAATGAATTTACCATTTCTGAATCAACAAATGCCTTTATGCGTGCTGGAAACACCCCCCCCCCCCCAACCCTAACGCCAACCCGCCCGTTGGGAAGTTTTGAACTTGGGGCATGCTGCCGTGATGAATATTTTCAAAGGAAATTTCTACATGTGTCAGGTGCGGATCCAGCGGGGGTGCCGAAAGTACGCCCCACTCCCTCCCATACAAAAGTCTAAAAGTTTTTGGAGTTTAATAGACTTTAAGTTTGATAAAATTACCCGGTCCGGACCACATTTTCAGCATCCCGGCTTTTATGTTTCTTGATCCAAGCCTGCTCATACATGTTAAGAATATATGTAAAAGCATACGGATATTGGACATTCTGGCAGGTTTGGGGGGTTTCAGCAAGGAATGGGTTAATCACAGCATGGGTGCAGGTGTCGTGGTTCATAATTATGTATGGGTTCACTTTAGTGTCTCTGCCATTGCAATCCTGGTCCACATTTTTCAATCAAAAAATTCACAGCTGGTGTCATTAGGCATGTCAGCAAACAGACCTTGAATAAACTTTGGCACAAGCTGGCCTGTAGTCTCTTTTTCATGATGTAAATTCATGAGGCAGATGTTTGCAGATATTTGGAAGTAGAAGGATCTGGCAAGAGTCTGAGAGGTTTTTTTTTGGGGGGGGGGCAGTACCTTTAGGCTGAGGTGGCGTCACACATAATTGAAGCGGACGGTCTCGCTTATTATAACCCTCAAGAAATCAAATAATGTGTACTAGTTAATTTATCCTAGCAAATATACTCAAAATATATATTTTAAGTATTTTATTTGTTACATTATTTAGTCTTGAGAGCAAATTCTAACATTGTGCCCCATATCAGCTGCATTAGAATTGTCATTAGCAAAGCAACATTCACGAGCAGTCTTTTTTAAGATGTCAAATATTTGCCTCCCATGGTTTAACTAATCTTTGCTTATGTTGTATAATTTAGCCGCGATTTTTTTTTTATTATTATTTTCTCCCCCATGTCGTATGTCTCAAGATAATGCATTTAATTGCGTGTATCTGTTAAGACAACAAGTTTGAATAGGTATAAATTCATAAATGCACAAAATATGTAATTGCAAAGATACGCAAAATAAGTTTCCATATTTTTTTTATCATTTGTTGATATTTAAATGGAGGTGTTTTATTGTATTACCTTCGTGCAACGTAAAATAATGAGATTTGATGAGTGGGTGCATGATTTGGTGAGCGGCAACAGGCTCGCTTTTCACCTCTGCAGCTTACGTTCGATTTTCGGCCCCGGAAGCAAGTGAAACGATTTTTCCACCACCTTGACTGTGCACGATAGTGTTAACTCAGCCCTTTTACCTTCTCTGTCTCACAACAAGGTGGGATGTATACGCCAACATCCGTGCCACGGAAAGTGATTAATGTAGCTCGTTCCTGCTTCACAATCCATGTAAAACATACGGGTCTTGAGGTAATTTTCATCAACGATCAATGTGGAAGACTTGTTATGCAAGTCAAACTGAACTATATCACATGGTTAACCATTTACGGTATATAAATATTTTCTGAAGTGGCTAAGCTACGTTGTTGCTTGAAAGAATATTATGTCAGATGAATGCATGCTCCCTTTCTTTTTGGGAAGGCGAAAAAATGTCATTTTGTGGCTCGAAACATATATGCGATATTCATTCGAGCTGGAGTGCAGCCTTGGCCAGTATCATAAAAGCAAGGAAGTACCGGTATATACGGGCAGACACTTGCATCAAACATGGCAAAATATGCCCCACTTACCACACCAGCCATGTGGATAAAAATAATTGATTTAAAAGTCATGGCGATGTTCTTAAAACACACATTGCGTTTGATTTAAGGAGTCGTGTATGTTTGGGATACTGAATGGTGTATTCTTTATTCCCACAAATGTTAGTGACACGGTTGGTTTTCCATCGGCATGCCCGTATCATGACGGCTGATTAACACCCGTGCCGGTGATACGGTCCGATGTTTTGTCTAGGAAATTAGTATGCAGTTCCCGTTTTGACATACTTGTATGGTACGACCATTTATGGACAATATCTATACTATCAATGTAGAAATTATGACTCTTGGAAACACGCTTGGACCATTGCTTTTTTCAGCATACTTCATCAGCATTTTAGCAGCGTAATTTGAGATCTCGATTTTGCCACTATCACTGTGAGTCCGTTATCATCGAATGTTTGAAATAGCCGTGGTCAAACAGGTTACGAGAAGACATTTTTGCGTCTCCAAATGGCGCTTTGAGAGAGACTGTTGCTTAGGGTCTGTGGTGAATGACAAGAAGAAGTATGTTGTACTATGTGACCTCAGCAACTAACTGAAAATGTTGTTTATGTCTTTCATTACACCTGAAGCCATTGCTGCAAGAATTGATGGCTGGTCGCATAAAAGATACCTCATAAGCTTAATAGTTTAGAAGTCGTCTGCACAGCACTTTGTAAATCATGTGATTTGTTATACCCGAGGAAACAATGACGGTCGCACGTGTGCTACCAGAGCATTTGTATGTCTTGTGAATCAACATAATGTCCAACGGTCGACAAACGCACATGTAAACAGGAAAACCATTCAGATGAGAAGTTTATATGGTGCGTTCAGACAAGCTAATGGAATTGAAATACATTTCCTTCAGGCTTACACTGTAAGTTCGTTAGGATTTTTTTTCTTCGTCCTGAGTAAGATATCAAGGAAACTTGAAATAGATTAATTTTGCAAATTATTAATACGTCCACATACATCTTTTACTGATATTAATTATTTTGATTTATGTGTCTTTGAGAGGTTTAGCGTCTTGGGTAAATCTTACGTAATCTTGGCGTAGTCGTTAAGTGGGGGACGGGTCAGATTCACTTGAAGAGAAGGTTCTTCAAGTGACGATAAGAGTGATGAAAACTCCTATCGACAATTAAAGCAAGGTTTCAATACAGTTCAGGTGATGAAAATGAATTTAATTGAATCGTTTTAAAAAGTTCTCAAAGCCACAATAGACGCAAGGCGTCTGCGATAACTTGTTCCTGATAAATGGCTGAAAATGAGAATCCCGTCGTGGATTTAGAGGAAAACACTGCCATCATTGTGAGTGATTGATTGACTTATTACACATAATCAGAGAAACTACCTCTATCTGTCTACTCCAACTGCAAATTGTGCTTCATGGATGAATATTGTAAACATTGTACAAATTGACAAATGTGCAGCTATGATGTTCCAAATTGTAAATATGCCATTGTTATGATGTATCAGATAGTAAATATGTCACTCTTATTAGTCATCAAATAGTAACTATGCCACTGTTATGATGTATCAAATGGTGCATGTTGTTGTTGATGCACGAAACGGTTCCTATGGCACTGTTGTGATGCATCAGCTGGTACCTATGCCTTTTATCGTGATGTATCAAGTGGTACTTGTGGCATTGTTTTGATGCATCAAATCATATTGCGGCCTCGTTATTGTGACATGTGAATAATTACATTTTAAGGAAAGACAATGTGGAAGAAGCGATTGGCTTTTATTGACCAGGAGAAGTAATCGCGGTAAAGCTTATCTCAAATTGTTAGCAAAAATGATTTCTATTAGGGAGAAAAAGTGGTAAAATGTTAAGGCAGACGACATTTCACAACGAGGCAATTTTGGACGATTTGAACGGGAAAGGATTAACATGATTAATATGCTAGCCTCCATACTCTTTCAGTTTTGTGGTTTACAGGGTAAGGTGGCAGACAAACTGAGGAAACCATTTAAGAAAAGGTAAGGAAACATTTCAGTAATTTTGTGGACCACAAAACTTCTTTTGATTCAGATATATCATCAGCATGCCATTCCCAATATAGGTATACATATTTGTGTGAATTTTTAGCGTATATTCATTTTGTACAACCAGGATCTAGTCAAAGACTTCTATAATGTGCTATTTGTCTGTCAATAAAATATGTGAGAAATGATATCACACTTGGGTTTATAGCTCCGCTAGCTTGTCAGCCAGCAGAGCTTATGCCATGCCTCTTCGTCTGTCGTAAGTCGTCCGTTTACAATTCACATTTTCGACTTTTTTCAGAAACCGTAAGCCAGAATCTCTTCAGACTTGGTGGCTATGTACATTGTGTTCGTCTCTACCAATCTTGTTCAAGTGGTCACGCTACAGTGATTTCTTTTGGGCTTTTTTCGGCAAATCTTTAAAAATCTTCTTCACCGAATCCGCTCACCAAATTGCTTTGATATCACGCAGGACCATTCCAGGGACCCATAGTTCTTGCTTTGTTCACCGGGTGGCACTGTATTTTTTTTCTAATTTTGTCTAATTTTTTAATGTGTTTTTGCTATTTTCGACTTCTATTCCAGGATCATTACTCAGATTAAGCTGAAAACTTATTATGTTCCTCGTCGAAGAGTGAGACAAAGCTGTTCACCACGTGGCACTACTTTTGATAACTGATTTTTAACGATTTTTTTTTCAGCTTTTGTACTTATTGGTAAATGCACCTTTCCTATTGATTACTATGTAAGTCAATTGGCATTCTAATGCTCACTTACATTTTTTACTGCTTCGACGAAGCTGTCAGCTAGATTGACTTCAAACTTGGTGGGAATGTACCTTGGGTGGGTCTGTTCAAGGTTTTATCAAATGGTCATGCTCCAGTGATTTTTTTTTTTTTTTTTGTATTTATTACCTTTTTTTGGGGGGGGAGGCAAATCTTATTAATTCTTCTTCTGCAAAACTGCTGACCCAA
Organism: Hermodice carunculata; assembly: GCA_964020975.1. NCBI lineage: Eukaryota > Metazoa > Annelida > Polychaeta > Eunicida > Amphinomidae > Hermodice > Hermodice carunculata. The sequence continues at coordinate 28,674,913 of OZ026612.1, forward strand.
TTACTTTGATATCACACAAAGAGACCCGTAGGGACTCCTAGCTCTTAATTTGTTCACCAGGTGCTGCTGAAATTTTATTCTTTTTTTAGCTCAGCTGACTTGTCAGTAGCTAAGCTTACCTTATGGTCCTTGATGAATCCTCAATTGTAACAATCGACTTCGCTCCCAAACCGTCAGACAGATTCACTTCAAAGGTGGTGACAATTTAGTTGGATGGGTCTCGACCATGTTTGTTTAAATGGTCATGCTCCAGGATTTTTGGATTTTTAGGAATTTTTTTGTTCTTTTTTATGGCAAATCTTGAAAAAATCTACTTCACAGTAACCCCTTACCGAATTGCTTTGATATCACACAGGAGCGCTCCTAGGTGCTCCCTAGTCCTTACTTTCTTCACCAGGTGGCGCTGCATTTTTAAATGATTTTCTTGTGTGTTTTTGCAATATTTGACCTATTCCCCAGCATTGTCACTCAGATTAAGGTGAAACTTCGTGGATATGTTCCTTGTGCAATGGTTAAACAAAGTGTTTCACCAGGTGGCACTGCTGTGGAGTCGTGAGTTTTAACGTTTGTTTTCAATTTGGATACATATTGGTAAATGCACCTTTGCTGTTGATTACTGTGTAAGTGTAGGGCATTCTAATGCTAATTCACATTTTCGACTTCTCCACCAAAACCGTCAGCCAGTTTGACTTCAAACTTAATGGCAATGTACCTTGGGTGGGTGTTTACCAAGTTTGTACAAATGGTTATTCTCTAGAATTTCTTGAATGTTTATGAATTTTTTGTTCTTTGTTTAGGCAAATCGTAAAAAATCTTCTGAAAAACTGCTCACCCAATTGCTTTGGTGTCACACAGGGACACTCCTAGAGACTCCTAGTTCTAACTTTTATGTTTTTTTGTGTGTTTTTGCTATGTGAACCCTCTCTCGAGAACCGTCACTCAGATTAGGGTGAAACTTAGTGGATATGTTCCTTGGGAAGGGTCAAACAAAGTTGTTTCACCAGGTGGAACTGCTGTGGATTTGTGATTTTTAACGATTTTTTCAATCAGGGTACTTATCAGTAAATGCTTCTTTCCTATTGATTACTATGTAAGTCAATGGGTATTCCAATGCTTATTCACACTTTCGACTACTCCAAAACGATGAGCCAGATTGACTTGAAACTTGATGGGGATGTACCTTGGGTGGGTCTCTACCAGATTATTCAAATGATCATGCTCCATTTATGTGTGGAATCTTTTGTGAATTTTTTTTGGGGGGGGGAAATCTTCAATTTGTTCATTATGTTGACAAAACCTTAAAGATTTTTTTTTTTTCAAAAGTGCTGGTCTATTTGCTTTGGAATCACAGAGGGTCACTTCTGGCTTCCCGAGACCTATAATTGCTCATGAGCTGGTGGTGCGATTCTATTTCCATTTTATAACAATTTTTTTTGGTTTGCTTTTTCGATTTATCCCATACTGTAAGTTGGCTTCTCTTAGAACTTCATAGGAATGTACCTGGAATTGATCTCCACTAAGTTTTTAGTAGATGACAGTGATATCATTTTCTGATTTTTAACAAAACATCAACATAAGGACAAATCGGTAGGTTATGTACATGTTCACATTGTTGCTGTACAGTACAGATAGCTGCTAATGGGACATATTAGCTGGTATCTTGTTATATATGTACATGTCTGCTGAGCACAGTCCTGTTGTTTTTATGATTTTTTTTTGCGTTTTCGCTGTTTTCAACTTCTCCAGAACCGACACTCAGATTAAGGTAAAACTTAGTGGATATGTTCATTGTGGAAGGGTCAGATATTTTCACTAGATGACACTGCTGTGGATTTTTTTTTTTTTTTTTTTTTTTTTTTTTTGAATTAGGGTACTTATTGATTAATGCACACTTTCCCATTGAATTCAAAGGGTATACTAATGTTAATTCACATTTTTAACCATTCCGAAATTGTCGGCCAGATTGACTTCAAACTTGGTGGGGATGTAGCTTGGGTGGGTCTCTACCCGTTGAATCAAATGGTCATGCTCCAGTGATTTTTGGAGTTTTCTAACAATATTTTGTTCCTTTTTTTTGGGGGGGGGGCAAATCTTAAAAAGTATCCTTCTCCAAAACCACTCACCTGATTGCTTTGATATCACACAGGGACACTCCCAGAGAGTCCTAGTTCTTAATTTTTCACCAGGTAGCCACAATTTTTATATTTGTGTGTGTGTGTGTGTGTGTGTGTGTGTGTGTGTGTGTGTGTGTGTTGTCTCTATTTTTTCGACTTCTTCGCCAGAACCGTCACTCAGATTAAGCTGACACTTGCTGGATATGTTCCTTGTGGACGGGTTAAACACAGTTGTTCACTAGGTGGCACTGCTGTTGACTTTTCTCTTAATTATAACTTGAGAACTACTTGAACTGGGACCTTGTTGTTGTACATGTTCGTGTTCTTCCATAAAAGTCAGACTTACTCCTCAATACATGGGCGACCTTGATCGTAGCCCAAGTTCACAGAACCACAAGTGTGATGGATCTGTAGATCAGCTGAGCATGGGCTGTTCACAGAGGCCTCTTGTTTTCCAAATCGGGTACTTGCCAGTAAATTCACCTTTCCTATCGAATACTATATAAGTCGATGAACTGTCTGTCAGATGCACTTCAAACTTGGTGGCAGTGTAGCTTAGATGTGTGTCTATCATGTCTGTTTAATTTATCATGGTTTGGTGATTTTGGATTGAACAGAGCCATTACCTTCTACATAATATGTCGTGCATTCACATTTGTGGTTTCACTTCCACAAAACTGTTGGCTGTATTCTCTTCAAACCACTTAAGGGCATGAGGACGAGACTTATACCATACATGGGCGACCTTGGCCTCATTTCCAAGGTCACAGGGCCACGTACTGAATTTTACTGTTTACTTGATAACTTGAAAACAATTTGAACTAGGACTTGTGATACTGGAGGTCTTCTATATGGGCAAGATAAAAACAGTACATGAGTGAATTTACTTTATTCCCAAGGTCACAGGATAACTTTCTTGGATTTTGCTGAGCGTTTGATAATTTGAAAAACTAATTGAGCCAGGACTTCCACTATTAACGTAGTGCATTAATATTTGTGCGTGGCAGTCTTCAAGAAAATATACCTATTTCCAAGGGTCACAGAACCACTTCATTTTGTGCATGCCATTTTAGCTGAGCACAGGACTGTCACAGTCCTCTTGCTTTGTTTATGTTTTATCACATTGAAAATCATCACAGACCGTATGTCTCCTGAGGATTGTCACTGAGAGGCAGGATGTTTCATTCCATATGTGTAAAATATTTATTGAATATTGGTCTGGCTTTATTGAAATATATCAAATTGGTCCATGAATAGAGAATAAGTGATGCTAATGAATCGTATTTTTCTGTCGTGCTTAAGTAACTGCGGCAGACCATACTTTAAATTGAATTTTGAATGAAGTACTCTAATAAGTAAGATAAGCGAGAGCTCTGCTAAAGATAACCGGTACACCTCCTTTTTCATCGTCATCCAGGAGTAGTTGATTGGTCACTGCATGCAGATAACATGAAACCTGTTTTACTTGCTTTCAACCAGGCATTCAGAATCAAAGGGACCAGCTGACAAAGTGAACCGGTATCTGTCACAGGCGCTAACCGCCAGGAGTATAGAGAAAGAAAAGAAAGACCACGTCAATTTTTTAACTCTACGGTTTAGAGATTCCAACATGGAGGAGCGAGTATGTATGATTACCTTACCAACATATGATATGTTGATATTGGGTTGAAGTTTGACCTGACTGGAACGAAAACACACTAGTTTGTGATTTCGCTGACTTTTGTAGGTATACGATTTGTATCTAACATATTACGTGAAAACTGAATGCTTAGTCCGCAGACAAATTATAAAAACAGCAAGACAAATTATAAAAAAGCAGCCATGAATATTGAATATGGAAATCAATAGGCAAGTGTATCAAACCCTTTGTCATCAATGAGCAAATCCTAAGTTTCTTGAAAGAAAATTTCATCGTTATTTGAAACCAGTTTGTCAAGCATTTTTCGTCCGATTTTAAGCAAGTTAAGACCTATTCAGTTACATATTGACCTTTAAAATTAAAGCCTATTTTGTTGCATATTGACTTAAACCATGCTGGGTCAGAAGCGTAGTCAAAAGTTTTCCGCGACGCGCCAAATACATGTGCGTCAAAAACCAGCGGAAGACAGTCACTCACTTGGACCGTAATTACATTTGTTCGCAACTGCGGGCTTACTGGTATCGAATGACGGAATGACAAAACTGGATGGAGAATCATTATAATAGAGCAGATGCGCACAACTTTTGTTTTGATTGGCTCTGAGTGAGCTAGGTTTGAAGAAAAAAGGAACCACGGAAACAACTTATAAGTAAAATAGAAACGACTTATAAATTAAAAAGACACAACTTATAAAAAAAAATAGTGACAGCTACAGATAGGACGAGTTCTTTCTCATCAGCATTAAATTTATACCAGTCTGTGGCACTTTATCACGATTTAAAAAAAATGAAAATGCAAAGCTGTGCGGTTGACTGTATATTTCAAGTTCAGAGTTGAAATTTCAAAATATTTTCATATGTATTATTTTATGAACAAGGCCTTTTTTAATGTATGCAAAAGTGAAGTATTACATTTTTATGTGCAACTTTATTTTGTGTCGAGTTAATAGATGAGGTCATACGCATGCAAATTTTCAATTTAATTTTTACTTGGAGATGTGCTTCATCTTTCTATGTACTTTTTTTACTGTCTTTTTAAAAGGAATCGCAACGCCATCATAAGGGTACCAAAATAATTCAAAGAAATCTATGTTCCTTCAGTGAAGAAAAAAGATCCAATAAATATGCAGCGAAAATTAAAATACGGAGAGCTTGTTTCCAGTGATACAAATGGAAATTTAGTGTCTCTGACAGCGTTCCGTATCGCTACTCTCAGAAATCTTTACTTGTGCTGCGTGGTGTTATTTTGTGAAGTGCAGCCCGCGTTAGCCAGAAAAAAATGTAACCTTTTTATGTACATGTAATGAAATTAGGCGAATTCTGAAGTCAGGTTATGGCTGCGGTGGTGATGGTGATGAGATCTTTGAAAAACAAAAAACACAAGGACAAAAGTTGCGAGCTAAAGACATGTTAACATGAAGAGTTCCTTTTGTGTATTTGTATATTGTGTGCGACAGAAGAAATGGTGCTCGTCGCTAATCAAAAAAATGGGCGTCATCCAATTAAGTAGACGGTCCATGCTATGGTTAATCACGACTTTATGATTGATAATATGATTTTGCTAGAAACTGAACTTTCGAAGTGATTATTTGTGCTGGCATTGGTTGAAGAAATAATTCGTACCCATCCTTCTATATTGAATGCGCCCAAAATGTGGCGTGGGTAAAGTGAGTTGAGACAAGTTTGAAAAGCGAGTGTGGGTGTTCGTAATAGCCTTTTCCCCCATATGTTTTATCAGTATTGAAGGTACGGAAAAAAAATGAAGGGTTTTTTTTCTGTTTTAGTACCACGCCGTGGAAGACTTGTCTTTCTCCAGCAGCATGATGTGCTCCCTCGCTTTACTGCTGTGTGTAGCCAGCCTGCAAGCCATCATTCTACCCAGGTGCGTTTCCGCAACTGTTCTTCGGCTACTGGCTTTGAAATTACACACATCGCTAACCCAGCTAGCAATAAAACTTGGCCCAAGATGGGCCCGATGCTCCGCCACCCTTGCCAACGTTGGCCTAATATTGGGCAAACCTCTATTACTAGCTAGCAGCTATGTCCAATTTCGATCATGTATTGATTTTAAATCGGGTCATATGTGGAACAAGTCTCTAATTGTCCTCAATGGACTGTTTTATATCGTATGCGCTGTATATTCAGCAGAATGGCTAGTTTTCTGTATACCTAATCATGCAATGCAAACTTGCCCCAGCCAACGCTTTGGGTGATGGCGAAGAAGACACAAACGCACGTGAAGTTATTTTGAAACTATCGATGGTAGTTTTGCATGCTTCGTTTTATTAGTTTCGTCAAGGCAGGTTTAATCTCAGTGGGATGGATTGTCAGACGTAATTATTTACTCACGTCTGATCAGGGCAATATGAAAAAAATCGAATGGAAAATTGATTTTACAGAGTATGTAAAAATCGTTTCTCCCATTGCATTGAATTTGGCATATTGATTTCCATCGTGCAAATTTTTCCATTCGGAAAATGTCCGCCTGTATTAATACATTAAGATGGTTGTGGGTTTCAAAAATGAAGATGTTAAGAAGCATGATTTAATTGATCGAGTCTCTGAGAATGGTATATTGAACATCAGGGCGAGGTCCGTCTGAAAATTGAGAGGTGTAGTATAGCTTCAAGTGATCGTTTGAACAATATTTCTACAGTCATGATCTGAAAGATATAATGAGCTAATCGAGAATGTGCGTGCAGCCAAGCATTAAACATTCTAAATATAAAAACATGATGTGGTTTTCTTGGGCTGTTCCAGAACCCTGTTGCTGCTGCTTCTGTTTTTGGTCGCCTTCACGTGGATTTGTGTAATCCTGATGATAATTCTTGGGTCCAAGCTACGGGTATGAGCTTTTCTATGACAGGGGTCCCACGAGACTCGAAACACAGCTAGATTTACAAGGAAGCCGTAAACGTCAGACCTGTGTTATGATCGCTTACTCCTTAACGACTAAATTAAGGTGGTCGTTGTGTTATGGGGTTGGTTTTTGTCCAGCTGTGAAGAATTTGTTGTAGTAAAACAAGGGACTCTCATTAAAACAGAAAAATCGTGACGTGCAATTTCCCCACCGTATCAAATGATTTATTTTGGGAATGTAAAAACAGGCAACTTTTAACCAGTGTGTGTTATTCCCTGTGTGCAAACCATTCAGTTGTGTCCCGAAACCTCAGGGTAAATAATCACAAAGCAGAATCTGATGCATTGGGCTAATTATTATTATTCGAAAGCAAAGTCCTTCCGCAGTCTGCTATTAACTGTTGCGAGTACAACGTATGTGTTGATCAAAGTCCTTACGCAAGCTCTGTGCATCCGGTCCAATCAGTGCAATAATTTAGGGTCATTGATCATTTTAAACGACTTCCTGATGTCCCACATTAGCTTAACTCTATTAATTCTATTTCAAATTCAATTTTATATTGTCTAGAACATTTGTGTGACTGATGTCTCGTATAGTGTAAGCTGTGAACCAAGATCCTAAAATAAAATACCGTATATTATGCTATGTTATGTTATGTTATGTTATGTTACGTTATATTATGACGTAAGTTAAAATTTTGTGGTTTTCAAGTTTTATGTGCTGATTGTAAATATGTATTGCTGATTTGAAATAATGACATTACAGACCAGGTATAAAGACATGTCAGATGACTTGTATTTGGATCAGCAGAACACATTTTATTTGTATGTATTCATGGTATTATCACAAAGTAGACCACATCCTTCTGACGGCTTAAAGTTTTAATGAACGGGGATAATGCTGACGTTGTTTTTGGCTTTATGCCAGCGTTAATAAGATATGATACACACATTCAACTGTTCCAAGAAAAGAAAATCATCCGTGATCCCACACTTTCTTATCAATAACAGTTGAAAACATACGTACAAAATAGTAATTATTGATTCAAATCGTGAAAGGTTTGAATTTTATTTTAAATATATGCCATCGGTGCACACTACTGCAGGTTAATTCCTAGCAAGCACAATGTACGTTGGGTGAACGTACATGTGGGCGACATTGATCCAACGCCACTTAAGTTTACTCAATGTTTATGTGATGTAAGGTGACAGCACGATGACTTACATTAAACATTGTGACAGATATCAAAATTGTGTGCCCTGCCCCTTCCTAGAAATATGCGTCAGATTACGTAGAAAAAAAGAAGCATCAATATTTTAGGCTACGTCACATAGAATCAGCGCATAGCAGGTGACAGAACGGTGTATATGCCAGAACTGAATTTTGCCCATATTATTGTGCCCACATGTTTGATTTGTTCGGTTTTGTGATTTCCAGGCAGACGGTCTTTTCATTATGTGCAAATTTGACAGCAAAAAATGTTCTCATCAACTGTCACATTCCCGACATGCCAATGTAGGTTGGAGTTAGCTGTCATTATGGCCAATCGGTCAGCATACAGTATTTTTGTGTCTCTTTTGGAGGCGTGTGACGTATATATTACCCCACCACACGATAATGGCTATTCGCGATCTGAGAATCAAAGCCCAAGAAGAGACTTAATGGCATGAATCAATCAGACTTAACCCGAACTTTTTGTTCAATTTTCCCAAAGGTTGATAGACCTGTGGGGACAAAACCATGATGCAAAGATGCCATTGTGTTCTCACATTTCCCATGGTTAAAAGTTATTTCTCACAATTTGGCTTTCAATGATGGTGAAGATACATCTTTATTCCGGCTATAAATACTGCAAACCAACACTTTTCATTGTCTTCCAATCTGACATGAAACGTCCATCCTTTGCGCATTCCACTCAAGTACAGACGCTTTAATTTACTTCTGATTTTGTGTGACTTCGGACAACGGTCAATGCTCCATTATGGAACCGCGTTAACAAGTGTGTTGCAAAAATAATTGATGATACAGATGTTGTGTGTGAGATACCCTATGGGTTGCAGTTGAATACCCTCATAACCACTTGAGGCGGAGTATAAGGGGTTGTCACCATATTCACTGTGCCCACGTAACGGTATCACGCGAAATTCAATGCAATTTACATTATATGTATGAAGCCCCTGAAATTATTTTATAGTCGCATGTTTTCTTGTTTACGATTTTATAGCTGTTTGTCCACTGATCCGAGAAAAGAGGGCGATTTTTAGAATGACGACTGGCTCCGTTCTTGTTGTAACGCACCCACCCCCCTCCCACCCCCACCTCCCATAGACCATGGATACATACCATGTACAATACAAGACAATGTAATAATCAATTGGTCATTGTAGTTTATGTTTTGTCTTTCTTCATGCTGCAAGTGTTCCAAATTTGGATATTTTCTTCAGTGTATTTCCTGTGATATTCAGAAGAAGTATGCAGTGCGTCTTGCTGTCATTATTGTCACTGTCATGCTGACATTTGCAGTAGCACAGGGGAATGTGGTAAGTGCAGATCAGGGTTGGTACAGTATGGCTCCGGAAACGGCACCTTTTTTGTCTGTTAGATCTGTTTGTCCAGTATTATGTGTCCAAATATAATTGCATTTTATTCGTTCATATAGCTGATATAACTGCATGCACGAATAAATGAAGCAGGCTCGTATTACCCGCTTCAGCAACGGCGTAGTAAATACGATGAGAACAACCGTATCTACGACGTACCAGACAGTAAATGATGCATGTGTATTAATATTGTGAAATTGTGCGCTTGACATATAATCTTTTCAAAGATTGGAAAATAATTGACTGCTAAAAATGCAGGGTTCTTACTAGAAATAATAATGGCACAAAGGCATATCTAGACTGGAAGGAATACACCAGGTATGTATACCAGAACCCAGCCAGAAAGAAACGCCGATATATCGGCTGCAACATTTTGGGGTCTTTTTTTTTTTGCCTTTGAAATTACCATCCGATATTGTAGATTCTGTGTGCTTCTCATTTCGATTTATTTTTTGTCCTTTTTTTATGTCGTCAGCAATAATACGCCATTAGTTTGCAGCCATCTTTGGTGCAGTCACAGCGCAGTGCACCCAAATGTGCACATTAGACCTGTTGACTCAATGTCCTGCAGTACTTAAGTAGGGCGAATGTGTGTTACCTGATGAGTTATACGCTTGGAAGTAAGGAAATTGCAGCTGTGTCGTCGGTAATGATGTATTGTCGTCTAGTGGCTCATCAGTCTTGCCTTAAGTACAATATTTCGCAATTTTCCTGTAATTAATATTCCTGTGCAACTTGTTTTTTTATAGTTTTCTCTTCCACAGAACAATAAATTTCGAATTATGGTGCAGATAAATATTCTTTTGTGGTTATTAAATGTCCCTGTGCCAGTCTTAAGTTTATACCTCTGCTTGTGTTCATTTGTGTCACCATTTGCGTAAATCTTGCTTACGTTGGTCATACGAGGGTTAACTTTTGTCCGCCTTTTGCGTACTTTACCGTGCATATGTATATTGTTAATCATGGTCACTAAAGATACGTTCAATTCCATTGGATTGTGTGTATTTTGTTACAAATGTGAGTAAAACAAATCCTGTCATTGTGATCTTGATTTCTGTTTCAGTTATGTTGTCGCGGTGGCATATTCTTTGGCGAATCTCCTAGTGTTGAGCTGACAATCATATCTTTCCGAAAAGCTCAGCACCTCACGTGCGCGTCGCCTTCTTATATTTTTCTCAGTGGCATTCTCGGATATATCACAGTGTGTTTATTTCTGAAGCTTGCAGCTCATAGCAAGTTGTGTCTCATGATGTTCATGGCGACAGGGTACATTGTTGTGATGTTGGTGACACACCCAGCTTTGTTCAGGAATTATGATGTCTTTGCACAGTAGGTAGAATTATATTTTATCATAACATAATATGACAATAAATTATGTTGCCCAGAAAATAGAATTCTTCTCGTTACGGAAGTCAAATATGAAAAACGTCATTAGAAAAAAAAAAGACAAATACTTGATAATTTCATTTCGAAACAGTTGAATATTTTGAATTGTATCTTCACTGGTCATTTATGTTTGTTGGTTTAGTTCACGTTTGTCAGCTGTGCAGCATTGCAAATGCATTCGTCATTATATTCCTCCCATGGCGCCAGATGGCGCAAACGTACGTAGCGTCTGAAAAACCGTTTTTTCCCCTATTCATTAAATAAAGTTTCACCAAGTGTCCTGTGTGTTCCTGTAAATACCGAACGCCATTATGGTTAAATGTTAACACAAGATTATAAAGGTATACGAGTTAATGTCAACATTTATATGTGGAGACAGCCAGAGAACAACTACATTAAAATGAATGGCCAGACGTCTGGAACAATATGCGTGTAATTTAGTGCCGGTGCACTTTCCTTGCAGCACCGACATACCAGTACGTGTAATGGGGATCCTGTCACTGGTCATTCTGCTGGTCACGTTTTATATACAAGCGAGGCACCAGGAATGGACGCACCGTCTTGACTTCATGTGGAAAGCACAGGCAAGTCATAACACTCCCCACGCTGTGAGCAGCTAAGTCGATTCCATGTGCAAGAGGGATTCATATGGGGCATTGCCCTGTTTCCCAATGTTTTTTTCATCTTTTTTTTCCGATGTAAAATTTGTTTAAAACCAAGTTAATTACAATCAACAAACGCAGCGACCCCAAATGTGTGAACCAAATGGTAGGCCCAAAAAATAAACACTGAAAGGTTTATTTTGTTTCTCGCAGGCGACCCAGGAGAAGATCGAGATGACAGAACTTCAGGAAAACAACAGAAAGATTTTGTGCAATATACTGCCGGCCCACGTGGCTGCCCACTTCATCGATCACACCGACCGTAGTCACATGGTAGGTATTGCGTTCTCCTCGCCACCCCGAGGTCTGTTTACTGTCAATGTGTGGACTGCATGATCTTGCACCCGATAAGACAAACAGGTGGATTTTGAAGAAATCGTCTTCAAATTTCAAGGGATGTTATTGGAACTCAGGTCTCTAATTGTTTGCCAACTCTGGTTCTTTGGAGTGACATATTGTTAGCTCAGCTGACTTGTCAGCCAACAGAGCTTATGCCATGGCTCTTCGTCCTTCGTCGGTTCACAGTTCACCATTTTCGACTTCTTCTCCAGCCTGATTCACTTTAAACTTGGTGGCAATGTAATGATTTTTTTTTTCAATTCAGGTACTTACCCGTAAATGTACCTTTCCTATTGATTACTACGAAAGTCAATGCGCATTTTAATGCTCAATGTCATGTATTTTCTCCACCAGGTAGCAATGTCCTTTTTAAAGTTCTCTTTAAATCTTCAATTTCTCATGCTGCAGTAAAATTTTTATTTTTAATGAATTTTTCGTCAGGCAAATCTTTGAAATAGTTCTAAATGTCATATGCACTAAGCTTAAACTCAATACAGGTCTACTAACTTTCAACTTTAATTTTTGTGAACAAGCTTTGGTCAGCTGAGCACCTGCTGTTCACATAGCCCGCTAGTTTATACATTTTGCGGAACTACAGGGGAGTTAGCACTGAACAAAAATGTGGGCTTTTTTTAATCTTAATCAGAAAATTGAGTGTGGAATCAATGTAATAAATCAGATGAGCTGAACATTTGTTATGGTATGCAGAAGAGGCTTAAATTGGTGTCCGATCACAGTGAGCAGCATTTGGTCAATGTAGCAAAGAGAGAGAGTGTGTGTTACAAATTTCAGTTTGGCAAGATAAATGCATAGATCTAAATAAACATCCATGCAGCAAACGAACGTTTAATGACAAATGTTAATCAGTGCATACCGATCGAAACATGTAGTAGTTGTGCCGCAAGTAGGAATCAACTGACAGATGCATATTCTTTCCCGTGTCCCCTTTCAGGAGTTATATAGCCAGGCCTACTCAAATGTTGGGGTCTTCTTTGCCTCCATTCCAAACTTCCACGAATTCTACATGGAATTGGATGCAAACAACCAGGGCATGGAGTGTCTACGTGTCCTCAATGAGATTATATTTGATTTTGATGAGGTAAAATTAATGTTATTCAGTGGTGTGCAATGATCCTTTTATTTGCATGGAGTTGAACAAGTTCAGAACTCGTATGTACACATAAAATCTTAAATAGTAAAGGAGTTTATGTACCAGGGGATTAAGTAACTGGATTTTATGGGCATAGCGTAGAAGCTAATTTCATGTACCAGTAATGTAATTATATATGAAAGATATACCAGGTAATATTTTATCGAGGTAAATTGCATATCATTTTTTTCTTCCGTCGCTCGTACATGACGGGCTTCAAATTTAATTTACGCATCGTAGTCAAAGTGAAAATCAGAACGGTACACCACAAATGCGGTAACTTATATTGCCATGGTTTTTTTACTTTAAAGCTCCTGGATCAGGACAGGTTCCGTGGCGTTGACAAGATCAAAACAATAGGGAGCACGTACCTGACTGCGGTGGGACTGACCCCGGAAAGAACCATCCAGGACACGGAGGAATCGCTGACGCACCACTTGTCGATTCTGGTGGAGTTTATTTTTGCCATGAAAGAAAAGCTAAGAATCATCAACGAGAACTCGTACAATAACTTTCAACTCAAAGTAGGTGAGTACAAGTGGCACGAAAGAATTTCATTCGCGGAGATAGACAATGTGTGAATAGCCAATTAGCAGAGTTTTCTGATCGACAGTTACAAAACGTGCACTTCAACTGTAATTTTCTGGATGCACATTGATATAGTACATGACAGTTCACGAATTTAAGTCATTGACACTCTCAACATTTTGGGGGAGGGGATCGATGTTTCTTGTTACTTTCTAATACAAACTAGACTGTATTAGATTGATATAACATGTGATGATAACTTAATGGCTAACCAAAGTTGGTCTATAATGTTTTTAGCTCTGCTGACCAAAGGTTGCTGAGCTCATGCGATCACTCATGTCTGCCCGTCTGTCCGTCATTCTGTTCATCCGTAAACTTTTGCTTTTGAGCGCAATACCGTCCACAGTTTTCAAGATGGTCCATGTAACTTGCAGCACTTATCAAGTGTATAAAAATAAAGTTTTTAGTGCGATATTGGTGGCGCAACCTACAGTACTCTGTAATAGATGGGTCAAAATGTGAACATCTTGTGAGCCCTCAATCATCCTTAAAGTTTGATAGATGTTCATGAAATTTAGCGGGATTGTGGAGGAGGTCGAAATCTCAGTTGCTTGTGGTACGAGTGGCGCCGCCTATAAATTGACGGAAATTACGAGCCAAATTGTGATGACAGATGTAAAATTTCATTTCTCGCAAAATAATTGAATTAGACATGCCAAATTTATAGAATACAAAGATCATGTCCAGTGCTAATATGTTGTCTAATATCAGTGATCTTGAGCTATTTTTGTTAGGTCACTAGTTCTGTAAAGTTTAAAGAGGTGATTTTGTAATGGCAGGGTGTAGCTGGGACATGGATTGCAACGGGAACGGAGCCTCCAGTTCAAAATTGCACTTGAGTACGTTCTACATAAAACTCCACTTGGTGACCTATGTTTTTGGTCACCGTGGCCCACAATTATGGAGTTTGGCGCTTGTCCACGTTTATTGTTTTTCTTCAATACCTCAAATTACCCGATTTGAACAAACTGGCCAAGAATGGAAAGCTGGAAGTAGGGCACACATTTTGAAAAGTAACAATTTTTTAACCTAGTTAAAGGTTAAGGCCAAATGGCCAGTTGAAACATAGGGGTGATCTTATGAATTCTCTACACCCCACAGTTTTTTTAGTTTGTCCCATATAACTTTAAGGACTTATTTAGTCAATGAAAATCTACATGGTCTTAAATGTTGGTGGCGCCATCTACGTTATTATGTAATATATGGGTCAAAATGTGAAAATCTTGTGACCAGTCCAGCATCCTTAAGTTTTCATGGTTCATCAGGGAGATGTGGAGGAGGAAAAAATCTCGGTTGCATATGATGCTAGTGACGCCACGTATACTTTGATGGAAGTTATGAATTGAAATGTTTTGAGATATAGAATTCCATATCTCGAGAAATAATTGAATTAGAGGTGGCAAATTAATAGGATATATAGATCACGTCCAGTGCTAATATTTTACATAATACCAGTGACCTTGACTTATTTCTCGTACGTCACCAGGCCTGTAAAGTTGAAAAAAGCTGATTTTGCATTAGCAGGGTGTAGCTTGGATTGACATCATTGGCATAGAAAATTTTTTGGCGATGGTCATATGTCAGCAGAGCATTAGACCCATGGGTCTCTTGTTCCCTGTGTTGCATCCACAGTGATGGCACGCCAGTTTATAGTCATGTTTCTTTAACAGGCGTAAATGTTGGCCCAATAGTCGCGGGGGTTATAGGAGCCAGAAAGCCTCAATATGACATCTGGGGAAACACAGTGAATGTCGCCAGTCGTATGGAAAGCACAGGCAAAGCTGACTTCATACAGGTACTTACAACTTTGCGGTCGTCATCAGCAGATTTATTACACGGATTCTGGGTTCATATTGCTCACAAAAGACCTTTCATTCAAGAATTAGCATGGATATAGCTTCACAGAATGAAATTTGTCCGCTGACCAGTCTTTCTCGGTAGCGGTACCCAAATCACCCGGAGCAAAGCTGTTAATTTAATCTCCATGTCACACCGGAAAGAACTAATCCAAATTAACTACTCGTTTCGCTGCACACTAATTCTACAGTGGGAATAAAAAGGTATAAGATATTGTTTTGGGGCATATCAAGTGCGGCATAGTAAGTTCATATTTCAATAGTCTTGTTTAGTCGCGTAATCAGGGTTTATTTCCCCAGCGCGCCTTGCAGAAATACACCCCCTCTGACAGCCACCGTCAACCGGATCGTGTGGATTTCAAGCTACCATGTTATAAGCTTTCAGTGCATCTGTTTGAATACCCATAGATTTTTATTTCATCCTAAGGCTTGTAAAACGAGTCACTGTTCCATGTTTTAAAGAAAAATTTAGAACAGGCAAACAAGGACAGTATATGTGTGTGTGTGTTTCTACTTCTTTCGATTAAATCTTCTGGGAAACAATTCCTCTCTGATCAATAATTCAGAAACCAATATTCATATTCGTGTAGGCAATAATTAAATGCTTCCATAATACATCTTGGACATAATATTGCAGACACGTGAGATTTATAGATGATTACCTTTAATTTGTTGACTGTTTTGGTCTCTTTCACTCAGGGAGTATCTGTATATTATTAGCAAGAATCGATCGATTATTTTAGGTCTGTTACATATATGTCTGCTATATTATCTATTCATTAGGTCACAACAGAGGTGTGTCAACCATTGAAGAATATATACGAGTTCCAATGCAGAGGCCCTATTAAAGTCAAAGGCAAAGGGGAAATGACAACATACTTCCTGCTGGGGCGGAAGTCACCCGTGAGCCCATCCCAAACTTCCGTTAGCAGTCACGCTTCAGTTCTTCAAAATAAGCGTATGTCACAGTCTTCCCTTGGGAGTCCACACCATGGGAACAATGTTAGGAGTAGTATCCATGAGTACATGGGATTGTTGAAGTATACCGTGCAAGAAGGTGCCCATGGGTCTAAAGAGTCGGGCACCGGGGCAGATGCCAATTCCCCGCACACGCCGCTTTCGCCAACCTCTTTAGAGAGGTTCAGGATTGGAAGTACAAATTCCCACGGGAATGCATCCTATCCAACACCCCCTGGAAGTTTGAACAGAAAGAGAAGAAACAGCAACGAGGGCAAAGAGGATAAGAAAGAGAGTGGCGGAAAGCAGACCTCTGGAAGAAAGACGAGCAGTTCATCACTTAACTACCTGGTTCCTCCTCAAGAACCAGATTTCAACCGGATGGAATCCCCCGAGTTGCCAGCGGTACATTACAGAAATATTTATATGCAGGGGGACGGTAGTTTGAAAAAGAATGAACCCTTACCATACAAGACTTTGACGCAGTCCCAGATACTCAATACTGCCGGCAGGAGTCCCAGCCGTACAAGTAATAAAAGTAGAAATGGTGCTAGCCCCAAAGTACCGGACAGCCCCGCAAAAGCAAAAGCATGTTCAGGTCCTATTGGTGCCAATTCAGGAACATCGACGCCAAGTTCTGTCTTGCAGTCCATGGACTCACCCCGCAGTATCACCAGCAGTAGAGTTACGTCATCACCGGCTAGCCGTACCAGTGTGATTCGTCGCCTGAATAGCCAACCAGAGGACTCTCCACTCAGTCAACGATCTTTCTACACGACTCCAGCCAGTCCTTCTGAGAGTCAAATTTCTGGTGCTAGTGGAAGAATGCGCCGATCACGAAGTGATAGTAAAGGTAGCATGACAAATAGAGAAATACATGAAATAAACAACATGATGAGAGAATTAGGACATGCAGAACAACAGGTTAATTATGCGCTTAATCACACCACATCGACACCTGTTATGAGCAACTTACATAGGGATTACATACCACCATTACCGCCACCTGGTGCCAGCAATATTAGACGTACAAGTAGCAACAAAAGCAACAAGTCTCAAAGTTCACCTGTCTGTGCAATAATTGAAGGAAAGACAATGTCGCTTCAAGGAATGATGGACCCACTGTTGCCAACCAATGATCCGTGTGGGTCTGAAACAATGCCATCTAGTGGCAGTTACACTGGCTGGCCTTCGCCCTTGATACAGCCCAAAAGAAGAGCAAGCCACAACACACCACCACGCGCGTATAGACCGATTGGAAAATCCCATAGTGCCGGAGAGTTCAGCAATATCCCTTGTTCAAATATATGCAAACCTCAACATAACACCCTGGGAACTGTACCAGAGAGAAGGACCCCGAAAGGTCCGTTATCAAAGCAACGATCACTACCAGAATCGAGAGAAACCGCAGGAGCCACAGCCGCGGGAAGGGAGAATGGGCAAGGAAGTAAAAGACCCATGTTCGGAACAGCCTCATCTGCCTTCAGTAGAGATCAAGTTTTACCAAGACCAATACCAGTGCGAGCTTTGCCAGAGCCCAAAAAGTCGATGGTATTTCCGCCTATAGAGGATTTTCCGTTTGCAGACGATGATAAATCTAGCGATTCCCCAGTATCTTTCAACAAGAGAGACTCAGTTGAACAGCTCATGCACGAATTATCACCTCCGCCTTTGCCTCCTCCACCTCCCGATGAACTGCTCCGTAATGTGGCCCAGCAACTGGACCCAAAATTTTCAGGTAGAGGAGGTAAAAATGGCGGTCCAAAATCAAGACCGAGGGTTGATCCTCTAGAAATAGCTGGCTTTTCGTCACCACAACAAACCAACCTGGAAGCACTTATTAGTCCTCAGAGAACGACTAACAGGGTAGGCCACCAAAATCCAAATCAAAGCGGTGCAGGAAAGGGCCAGCGACCGCCAGCTCCGCCGTTTCAAGTCAAACGACGCAAAGCATTTCATCCTCAGCAGAGGCTTTGTCGAAGTTTGGACTACATACCAAGTGATACTGATGATGCGTCATCAATAGCTTCGCGTTCGCATCGAGAAAGTCCGGTAGAAGGCGAAACAGAGCCAAAACCGATGGATCCCTTTATTCCCATATGTGCCAATATACGTCGCTTTTTACCCGACAATATCAGTTTGTCATCCCTAGGAAGCAGTGAAATGTCAAAGTCTGATCCAGCGTTAAACTTTGACTCTGGATCAGCGACGTATGAATCAGAGTATGACAATTATCGTCCTGGCATGGCGAGTGACGAGGACTACTTTGTGCCTGACCCCATCAGTGACGTTGACCTGGACGCCTTTGATGATATCAATATAGACAATATCACCGTTAGTGACAGTTATAGTTTGGACATGCCTTTCCCCAGACATAAGCATGGTAAGAGAATAACTGATGTATAGATCCAATGCCAAATGCCAAAAATGCTTTGAGACTGGAAATAATAGGAAAAACCAACGACAGCTTTCAGACGAAGCTCAAACCTGTGCATTTCTTTCCCAGTGTCACAGCGCACTTGACAAGTCTGATCTGAGCCAGTGAACGCAGAACATTCTGAATCCCAATTGTGAATGACATGTAGGGGTAGCAGCGATATGAATAAGAACGCAGCCGAGTAGAGCACGAGGTGTGTATAATTGAGCGACCAGTTTCTTGGAGGTTAAAAATGCCGTGTGGCAAAGAATGAAACGAAAGTGTGCAGAAAATGTAGGGCATTAGGTCACACGAGTCATTACTCATTTCGTTGTTATCACCCCTTTCCCTCCTAAGCTGGCCAAAATCACCCGGATATCAAAATGTCGTCTGCTTAAATATTATTCCATGGGATTTTATCAGTAGAAACAAGCGTTGTGATTAAGAATTGCAAGTCACATTTGTCAGGATAAAATACGGTAGGCCAATAGCTTTCCATTGTGCGGATTGAATGACAGGAAAAGTTATTGACTACCTTTTAAGCAATTATGGAAAGGGTTAACACGATTGAGCAGATACACTAGAAAACGTAACAGTTTATTTTCAAAAATTCATCTCGATACGCAGCAGTCCATGGCGACGTTAATTGTAGGGAAATAGTTGTATTATGCATAAATGTTCAACTGAGAAAAAATGCCTGAAAATACTATATCAAAATGTCTCTTTTTACACGAATATACTGATGACGTGCTTAAGACCAGAAACAAAGAAACCATGTGGTCGATGTACTAGCAAACTATACTGTGACCCAAAAGTTACCTTTTTATTATGTCTGAATTCAAAAGTGTCCTGTGTCGAGCTCATTACACTGTAAAAGATAATCTTTTGAATTTGGTTTGCGAAAAGCATATTCAAATTCCACAGAACCTTGCCGACAAATATATACAAATCATTTCTGGACACAAATAATCAGCGCTGGTAAAGATTTACATCGATATTAGTCAAGATTTGTGTGGATTTGTCGGTAACTTGTGGCAATATTTGTACATAATGACGGGATTTGTTTACCACAGGATTTGTTTTGTAAGTTTTAGCTTTTAGGTGAATCAGATATTCAATCATTTTAGGTTTACCATTCACAGGTACTCAAAACGAGAAAACGTAAAAAAAAAACACCATCGGTTTGTACATTTCTGAAATACTTCCGCTTAATAATTTGTTTGAATTTTCCATCATAGTACAGTGTTTGGAATCTTCATCGGTACAATAGATTCATTTCTGTTTACTAGATTCCGTTATAAAACCGAATTCATCACTGTTTTATATGCAAAACACAATCCTATCATGCTGTTCAAGTCAAGCATTTAACTGTGGTTGCGTTGCAGGATATACGAGATCACGTTGAAAACACACCTTTGCGAGACAGGAGAAACATTGGCATAAAATAAACGTTTATAGATAAGCCCCATTTAGGGACTGGTAGCCTGCAAGGCCTCAACAATAAACTTTGTGTGAGATTTATTTTTATAAAGGAATGCATGACTTGTGACGCTTGAATGACATAATAACGTGTGGCGAAGTTACTGGCTGATCGGTTGTTGTGTTATGAAAAAAAATGAAATATTGCCAACTTTGCTTAAGTTTACTGTTTACTGCCTCTTTGCTGACAAACTCCCAAATTTCAGATGAACATCAATATTTTTATGTTACATTTATCCATTCCTTTAAGATGTTCCAGTGAAAAAATTCAAAGAAGGGACCATCGCAAACAAAGTGAATCATGTTTTATTCTGAAGTCGCAAATTTTCAGTTCATGGCATCGTGTCTAGTTTCTCCGTACAATGCAAGTGACTTCTTGCTGTGATGAGTGAAATTTCAGACATAATGCCACAATATGAATAATCATCAAATATTCTCATTTTCATGAGATCCCAGCACCCATATCTTAGTTTTCATGTAATATCATTAAACCTGGTATATTTGACATCCAGATGGCGTTGATCAAAGCGTCATTCTGCACAAGTGTATGAAGAAAACTTGCAAACGAGGCTCACATAACTAGGCATTTTAACGCAATGTATCGAAACCAACTGCAACTGTTTTATAGTGTCACGTTCTGGTCAACCTTATTTGTGTGTACTTGTACAAACATATTATGATATAAATTTTATTCTTACCAATTGTGCATGAAAATATCATTTGGTTTCTTGAAGAGAAAATGCCACATGGGTGTCGTATTTATGATTACGTGTAGTACTACATTGGTGACCCGAAATTGGTGACGTAAGCTATTTTCGTGTAACTTTCCACTTTGCCCTCTCAATGACGTGCTACATGAAAGCCAACGATGGGCGCCAAGCGTGTCGTGGTTGTAATTATTAGGATTGTTTATTACTATTTAATAAATATTTTGATATGATGTTCATGTCTCTATTCTTTCATGTCAGTTAGAATTTAAGACACAGTGTCTGTGGTGATGCCATTCACAAGGTATGATGACATTCCACTGATTTTTTCCGGGGGGGGGGAGGCAAACGTTCTCGAAAAGTGTTTGGCCAGTTGCTTTAAAGGTGTTTAGGATTAAATTTTTGGTGTCTTGGGATCTTAATCTTTATCTCTGCTGACCTAAGGTCGCAAGACCTTATACGATCCGTCTTATCCGCCCATGTGTCGGTCCGTCTATCTAGACTGTCTGTAGTAAACAATTTGTTTTGGCTGCATCTGTGCCATTATTGTTCTTATGGTGGCACTGATATCATATCCTACTGTACAACAAAATTTTGAAGGTGTATAATACAAAATGATTAATATGTGTAAGTGTACATGTTCGAAGTGGTTACGGTAATGCAAATGGACGTCTATGTAGTTTTCTCCAAACTGTTGGCTGGGTCTTCTTCAAACTTGGTATGGATGTACCTTGGATGGGTATTCCTCAGGTTTGCTTGATAGGTCATACTTCAGAAAATTTTGTATCCTTATAACTTTTTGTTGTGGGAGGGGGGGCGGGGCGGAGTTTTTTGTGGAGGGGGAGGGATGAATCTATTTTAATTTTCCTCGCTTGATGACAGAAGCACAATCTGAGCTTTAATGGTTCTCCGTAAGGGTTAAGTGCAGACTGTTCTTGAATTATCTTAAACTGGCTCCCCATGTCATAGGACTACTTTTTGTGTGAAGTTCAGACTGCACATAGGTGTCCAGCGGAGCAAAGGAATTGCACATTCCTCTTGTTGTGGATTTTGTTTAAAAAGTGTGCGAACTGCTCTTAAAAATAACAACACAATCGTGACATTTGAAACAGACTGGCTAAAAAGCCACCACTGGCCAAGCTTGAAAGGATCTGGCGACCGTGTTGCGAGAAGTTGCAAATGTGCTTTATTGATGGGTCATGGGCAATAGATCTTGAACCATAAGGTAAGCTGACAACCCAGCTCCTCTAAAAACTTCCTAATGCTTACAATAGATAACTGAACGGCTTTATCACAATGATCGTAAATTATGACTTAGCAAGTTCAAAGAAATCGACTTCATTACCAGATGATAAAAAATCATTGCAGGAGATAATCAATGTCCGCTTATCGAGGTTTTTTTTTTTTCCTCCGTGTGTTTGCGTGCGGGGGAGGATCTGTTTGAGGAGGTTGACGTCATTTATAAGAAAAACAATGTAACCATCATTACGGATGCTGTTTCTGTCTTGGTTTTAACGACTTACTGTAAAAGTCTGTTTGAAAAGAAGTACAAACTTCCTGTTTCCGTGACGTCTGTCAGATACGAGCATGGTTCATTCAAATTCTGGCAGCCTTGTCAAACTGTTATCCAGCTTAAAAAATTGATACTTTCAAGTCAAAAGTTCTTAACAAGGCTTTAACAGTTTCACGCTAATGGCGAAAGCAAAAATGCTAAAGCGGTTGAATATAAGCGTTAAATCAGGAAAACCTTTCAGTGAGATGTTAAGTGTGAAAATAGTAATAAAATATACGACTTTTATCTTTACGGCTAACACTATTGAAAGAATTGTCGATAAAGTGTCAATTACTGGCTACCTTAAATGGCGGAATGCCTCAAAAGGTCACAATACAATAAAATACTTCTATCTCCAGAGACCTTATATTCTGTGCCGGACCTTCATGCTGTGTTCCCTTCTAAACGTTCTGATATGTGTGGAGAAAGACTATCGGTCTGAGGATATTCCATATCCTTGGTTTATGGGTGGTCTCTGTACCGAACTTGAGATTAAGGTTGGTACACCGATGTTAAACTCATTTGCTCCGCGAGGTTAGCAATGAAACAGCACGCTCACCAATATCAACATCAAATTTAACCTTCCTCGAAAAATATTGGAAGAACATGTTTGGTCATTTTCTACTGTATTTTGAATTCCCAATGACAGACTAGGAAAATCAACCAATCATTAATTGATAAATACAATTCAAAGTTAGAGATCAGGGACGGTACACCTCTGAATCACCCAGAGCTCATCATTATAGGTCAATTCTTGCGCAGTCACATTTTTGGTCCAATTGTATGTGGGCGATATGACAGGTCAGGAGATCCAATCGTAAGCCCACGGGTTCTTTTGGTTTTCCGTCGTTCGGAAATTGAACGAGCGTAGCATTAATTAAGAAACTGATACACGGGTATGGTTCTCGTCGTGTTTCATTACTTATTTTTTTTGCGGGGGAGGGGGGTGGTATGTAGTGAGAGAATTGGTGTTTCCATATGCATTTTTGTCTCCTGAAAAACCATTGATTGAATTGCTTTCCAGGGTTAATTTGATGTTTACAGCCTGCAACAATGGCGCCACCGTTATTTATCTAACTAACGTGGAAATCTGAGGAACATGAATACAAGTCAATGACAGTGGTATGGCATGCTAAAGTGAGGAAATCTACATTTTCAACAGCTAATTTGTGAAATGGTTATTTTTCTCGTTATGTGAATTTAGTGTTCATTCAGGTTGTGATCCAATTTGTAGTATGTTATGCAAAATCGGACAGAAAGAAATATAACACACTTTGTAGTCAATCAAAATCATGAACATTATGATATCCATTTTGGCATATTCTATAGCTAATTATTACACGAAGCCATCCACACGCAAATCAGACTCATACCAATCAAACAGAGTGGGCCAGAGCAAGCTGAGGATCACTTTTGTAAGGCAATCTCTTTTGAAAAACTCAAAGTTTCTCCCAATTGCAAGCTAAGGAAATTCATGCCCAAGCCTGGCCCGTGTTGACGTGGCGATCGGGCGCATAATCGATCACAGTTACTGGTAGGTCACACAAACCTGACCTTGTTCAACATCCTGGTCTTGTTGCGGGGGTAATGTAAGTACTGCAAGTGCTTATTTCATGTATTTGGACAAAAGAAAAAGTAAAGTTTATGGTATTGATAACATACAGATACGATGACATTAAATTTCCGATGAAACATTTTTCAAGTCGACGAAGCAAACCGTACAATACGCTCATGCCGACTTTCAGACTTAAGCAACAATCCACACATGAATCCTTCACAGTGGAAGTTCTGAGAAAAGATGATGTATCATTTGATAGAATGAAAAATCGCTTTTGTTTGTATACTTTTCAATTTTACAAAATTTTGACACACGTACTAATGTGCATGTTCGAGTTATCGTCTTGCACGTCCGAATTACCACATCGTAAATCTGAATTAATAACTTGTGGATGAGAATTAATAACTTGCCCAAAGAATTGATAACGCACCTGCGAGAAAAAAGGCATCTAACAAATCAAAAAAACATTTGCCGGCTAAAATGTCCTTTTCGACGAGTCCTACGAGATTCATTGTACGTGTGTACGTGGTACGAGTGAAACTCCAAGACATCTTGTAAAGAAGCCTTTATTGCAAATAATTTACACGTGGAACAGAAGTTTAAAAAAGAACAAAAGAAAACAAGACATGGAAAGGGCTGTAACCAAGTACTGTTCACACAAGTTGCACGTAAGCCCGGCCATCAACATTTATTTGGCAAGTAGGAACAGTATGGAAACCGAATGGGTAATATCATTAGACAATTTTAATTGCTATTTAAGCACCGTCAGTATTCCATCTGAATTCTACATTTAGAATTGTTTAGTAATAATTATGATCCAGTCCACATTTTAACATGGGTTTAGTCCTCTATAAGTATCACTTCAAACAAAACAACGAGACCCCGACTAAAATTTTACGTTTCAAATTGTTGAATATAGTTTACCCAAATTTCGGAAGAAAGGACTTTGTATTTAGATTTTGTACACCATCATAAAATTTTACAAATTCAAAGGTACCGATGCTCTGGAAGAACCCCGTCACCTCACTTTTTCCACATGATGAGAAACTTAGATGTATGGGAACAATCACACGCAATATTTTACATAGCAGTTCACATGATCATCAATCTACTAATGTGCTTAAATTTTGAACTTTTCTTTAACAATTTTGTATAAACAATCAAATCAACTCTTGTATCTAAGATTTAAATGTAATGTGTGTTACCAGTTATATTGAAACAAGTTGTCACAAGGGCCACAAAATTGCGTTGCATTTGTGTAGAGTTGGTTGCTGAACAAATTTACAGGTTTTGTCTTTCCGTTGGTACTTGTGAATGTGGTTGGTAAAAAAAAAAAAAAAAACTGTATGTCCTTTGCCACTGCAAACAGTTTCATTTTTAACATCATATTGTGGGTAAAACTGATGAAATTGGCCTTTAACGAATTTCCAGTTGTCGGTTGACCATTCTAAAGAACTCCAGTTATCCAAATGGTTACCAGCACGACTTGCAGGTAACTTCTGGACTAGGGTAACTCGGGAACAAAACTTTGCTTTGCCCTTGTAGCTGTAGTAGTTCTAGTAGATCAACTAACACGATCGATCTTCCTTTCTTTCTTTCTTTTTTCCTTTGGCTTTTTCTTAATTTGGATAACTCTCCAAAGGATTGTTGAATGTATTGGTTGGCATCATGTACTTTGGTCGTGGCATGTTGCAGTCTTTTGACATTTTAAAGTGGTTGAAATTTCAGGAACTGCAAGCAAAAATATCTGCAGACTTGGAGAAAACAAAGAAATATTGCACTTGAAATCCAAAGAGTATGTTCCCATGGTGATCATATGAGCTACCTGAGGTACAAAATGACCAACTGTTGCCATCTGCGATGTATTTTGTGCCACTTGCATTCTCTCTCGCTGGAAACGTTTGGCTGAAGCTTGTCGCGGGAAAAGCCAAGGTAGAGACAGGTGGAGCAATATCCACCTTTGACTTAGTTTCCGCCGAAAACGAAATACAACAAGATTCAAGGATCTACAAATATTTGCTATCCTGTCTTTGTACTTTAATAGGCCACTTGGATCATGAAAATAGCATCCACTGTACACACATTCTGTTCCCCATTCCATTTCAGCGTTAAAATGATAGGTTTCACCTTCAGTTGCTAAATATTTACACTGGTCCTTTGTCCAGATTAGCTCATTAATCATTGAACTATCTTTGCTTTTTTGAAGCACAATTGGTTGCACGCAATTGCTTGCAAGCAATTGGTTGTACGCAATCTCTAACAGAGATATCTTGTTATTTCAGGTTGACGATACTACATTTGACGAAGACCTTTTTGGGATGGTGAACGTTCAGATTCGTTTATCCGGGTGAAATGTCGGCATCGGTCAAGTGAAGTAAAATCTTACCGCTTTACCCAGAAATTTTTCCTTTCGGCTTTAAAGCGACCAGATGTTGAACTCGGTCGGTTTTTAACACTTGTTTTCTTCAACGGAAACCAATCCGACGAGAAATGTACCTGGTGGCAATTACAATTAGCGTGCCCTAGGCCAACAACCTCGATTGGTGCGCGTTGCGCGCCAACAGGAAGGAAAGTTATTGACACCGTTTTGATCCAGGGTGCAAATAGTTTTCATAGCCAGGTCAAATCAGAACACTGGAAAATTTCCACAGATATTAGCGATCAGATTGAATTGTATAGTACACTGAAAAACTAATCACAAGTTCATTTTTTTCGGCGACGTTGGCCGAATAAACTACAAAACTGCATTTCATTCTGTGGCTGTGTCTGAAATGTTACCGTCCATTATGTGACAGTAAATATGAATTTTAAAACATAAGCGGACGTGCCGTATTTGTGTCCCTGTACGCTAAAAAGTGATCTTTATTTGCTCATATGCTAGGTATAAATGAGCTGTCATTTTTTGATGGGCGGGAAGACGAGAACATGTAGTCAGTCAGAACTCTTCATTTGGGTTGTCCAATTCTGACAGGAGCTGGGTATGGAGACGCTGAAAAAAATAGAAGAAAGTCAATGAAATATTTATATTATTCGAGGCAACTAACAATACATCGCATCGATGAAAAGCACCCGCCCAGGGATCTATTACCGCTCAAGTTGGCTTTTAGACCACACTGATGCCGGAATAAAGCAAGAACTCACACGAGTCTTGCAGTGTCACCCTTTTGCCCTCAGAAGCAAATTGCTTTTTGATGCAGTGAAATCAGCCTCGAAACACACAAAAAATACAGTGAAACCTCGTTATAATGACATATTCGGTTCCCTACAAAATGTGTCAGATATCTGAACATGTCAGATAAATGAGTCAAATAACAAAAGATTTTAAATTTAAGTACCTCTGAGCTTGTATTCTCAAATTAATGTGTCGGATATCAGAGAGTCATTATTTTTCATTGTGTGTATACACGCCAATATTACAGACTGCATTTGCAGATTTCATGAAGCTTTGTTACACAAAGTTTACGACTACTTTGCAAGTAGTGACCCTATATGGAAAATACTTTTTTCTTCTCTTTGCACATGAAAAATGCTAATGTGTTGCTGCAAAGACGTTATATGTTACAAAAATGTCTATTGTTAAAAGACAAAATATCGACTGCAAAAAAAAATTTAAAATAAATAAATAATAATAATAAACTTCCAGGAACAATAGAGTGGTCAATAAATAACACAATTGTGGACAATATGTCAGGTATTTTGTTATGCTTACGACACGGGCCTCTTTTTACATGAAAAACGTTGTCCGCAGGCTGCAGTGTCCGGCAGATATTGTCCACTCGATGAACCCAGCAAGTGCCGTCACCAGCATTGAAGTCGGCCCCGGCACATTTGATATCGGCACGACAGAGATCTATGCAGGTGTGACCTATGGGGCATTAGAGTATATACAATAAGTATGATAAACAATCACATTTATGGACAGGATCGCACAAACTATCAGCTATTTTCCAAATTTTGTTGTCAATGTGTTACAATTTAAGATGAATTTATGGTGAGAGTGAGTTATTGTGCAGGGTTTTAACTTAGTTTAAAGCTATGTTCATAAAGCATTACCGGTTGTCAGTGTCAAACTCAGA